>JALMQS010000032.1:1196463-1315969 GCA_024734495.1 Forficula auricularia | reverse complement strand
GTAATTGTAGGAGTGTCCTACCGAAAGTATACCTGTGGCAAGCCTATCTTTTTTTTGAACAAAATGTTTTATTTCCATATTGAAATTTACATTATTTTTTTATTTTACAATTATTTGAGCACCGAGCAATAAATACTTCCTTCCCGAGTCCATATTTACAACAATGTTCTTTTTTATTTTATTTTAATCATTTTTTTAAATTTTATTGGGGGAATACAAGCCTCTCTAAAACTCAAGATGTTAATAGAAATAAGTTGTTGTTTTGAGGAGTGACCAATGACCATTGTGTTAAGCGAGGGGTGAACCACGACCTAATATGCTGTACACCTACTTCCAAGTACTTCCAAATATTTCCAAGTAATTTCAAATATTTCCAAGTACTTCCAAATATTTCCAATTACTTCCAAATATTTCCAAGTACTTCCAAATACTTCCAGGTACTTCCAAATATTTCCAAGTTTCTTCCAAAGAGGTGTACACCTACTTCCAATCGCGGATCACCCCTCGGTTTTAAGTGTGAACCCCGATACTTTGCCAACTCCAGTAGGTATATATGTTTATTTGTACAGGAATTATTTAACGGATTATAGTGGTGTTTCACAAAGAGGAAATAAAATTAAAAAAATTTAAAAAAATTTTAAATTATATTTTGGAGATTTTATTTATCTCTATACATATTTCGGGCTATGAACCCTTCATCAGGAGGTTTAACAAAAAGACTGTTGTTAAACCTCCTGATGGGGTTCGCGAAATATGTAAAGACAAAAAAATCTCAAAATATAATTAAAAATTTTTTTAATTTTTTTTAATTTTATTTCCTTTTTGTGAAACACCACCATATCCGTCAAAATAATTCTTGTGTTTAATATGTTTCACTATAATCCAACACCGCTTTCCCTAAGCGTTATGTTTATTTGCATTAGTCAGAGGACAACCTAATTGATTTCTCTTTATGAATAAAAAATTCCTTATTCTTTTTTTTTTTTATAATTTTTGAGGAAAATTTATTAATATAAATTGTAAATTTCATGTTTGCATCTTATTTAGCTTACGAGCTACAATTCTCTGACAGACGGACATAAAAACATTGTGTCGACACTAATATGGTCTTGTTTTACTTTTGAACGGAAATGAAATAAAAAATATTTTTTGAAAAGTAAAAGTGATGATTGGACAATGATAAGTGATAATTTTTTCTTCTAAAAGTGAAGATATGAATGAAAATAAGTTGATGTTTTGAGGAGTGACCATTGTGTTAAGTGCGCGCGCCGATACTTTTCCCACCCCCGGAGGCGGAGAGAGAGAGAAAGCACGGGGGGCGGCGCCAGCGGCGGCGGCGGCGGGGTCCGTCTGATGGCAGTCCGGACTCGCGCTTCGCGAGGCGTGCGTCGCGGCGGCGACGCACACTCAATCTGTATATATATCCTAGAAAAATTATATATAACTACATATATATCTCTATAGCAATGCATCATAATATGTTATAATCTGACTTGTGAGCAAAGTGTTTCCATCATAGGCCTATTTACTATAGTGTTAATGGAAAAATAAGAGAATTTTATCGTGTGTTATTGTTTTGTAAATAATAGAGATTTATTATGAATGACTCGAAGAACTCGCCTCAGGCATTTTTGCGCGGGATTAATTCCCGACTCAGTTTCAATGAACGAACTGGTGTGTCCAATGGCCCACTCCAACAGAGGCCAAATTGGATCCATGCTAATGGCTCACTGCCTCGGTCGAAAAGCGTTGGTCCTGCTCCGATCGGTGCAACAATCCACCAATCGACATTACCAAGGTCGAAAAGTGCGGGGCCTGTGACGAATAATCTTAAACCAGATGTAGAAGATACATCGACCATGATAGCACCTCCAAGTCCTGCCCCCTCAGCAGCCAAACGTCCGCAAAGTATCATTGGTCTCCGACGTCCTGCCACTATCCGACCTGTCGACACTCGACGTCCAAGGAGTGTTGAAATTCCAGGACCTTTTCCTTTTTATCAAAAACCAGAAGGTGTTCACCCAGGAGGTTACCATCCTCGATCTTTCCATCCTCGAAATAGTGGAAGCCGCTCTGCTGCTACAACTCCTACTAGTCAACAACCAATACCAAGACGTCCTTTAAACATAATAACCTCGTCAGCGATTGTCGCCTCTTTGGCTCCCACGCATCGTCGTCAAGTGAATACCTTGCAATTTCCTGTTTCAACAACGACACCCACGCCACCAACAACGAATACCTGGTCACCTGGCGCTGCTGCTAATCTAAGCCCTTCCGATTCCGGATATCGTTCTTTACCAAGTTCCACTAGTGATTACCAGATAATAAAATCTCCCGCGGCCCCACCGGTTGTAACAAAACCCAACTCGAACACAACCTCGGTGACCAATTCGCCGAGACGTAAATCACTGCCAGCTTCAGTTCAAAGTACTCCACTACAGCCGACAACACCGACGACCCCTCGGGTGACCGTTAATAGCCTTCCACCGAGACCTGCTTCTTGCCACTCGGGGTTGTTTTTAGGATGTACTCATCCATTAAGACCGGGCACACCCGGACATCCTCCAGCAACGATCTCGAATGCCACAGCAGCAGCTTTACAGCAACTTCTACTTCAGACACCAAAAAATGGCTTCAAATCTATTGACGAAAAAGTCAATTTGTTTTTGGATATTTTGGACTCTCAGGAGCGTTTTGAACAGGTACATTGATTTGAAAATATGTAGATCCTTATAGAAATTTTCAGAGTTTTTTTTTATTTTCAACCGCTTCTATGAAAAATAATGCTTATCTGAAACTCAGAAATATTTTTGTAAAATCCTGACATCTACCTTAAATATATAAATTAAAAACAATTAAAATTGTTTGTTACCGAATGGTATAGACAAATTCAACTAAAAAATGTTTATTTTTAAAAGTAATTTGTAACTAAAAATTCTAGTGCACACAGATTGAGATTAACTTCGGCCAAAATTTTAATTTTTAATAAGAGATTAAGATTAATATAAACAAAAAATACATATTATCTCAAAAATGGTGATTTTTGAGTTATTCATGATTTAGGAAGAATGATAATGAAGTGTACTTTAATTGTAGGAGTATAGAATATTTCTCAGATTGTAAAAATGTGCCTCAATAGAGAGAAAAGTTTGTCGTTATAGCAGAAAAGAGATATTTTAAAAATTTGAAACTTAAATTATATTGCTAAAAATCACATTGGTTCATCAAATAATCAGCAAAAGTATATTTTCTTTCTGAATTAAGACACATTTTTATTAAAATCGTTTAAATTTTAACTATAGTTTAATCAACAAAGTATTTTATTTGATGGAACCATTGACTTAGCAAAAAAGGTACCTATTTGGGGGTTCATACTCCCCTCGTCACTCAAATTTCGAAAAAGAGAAAATCATTATTTATTTTTAAAAAAATTGCTTAAATAGGTAATAAATAGAATATCATATTATTTAACAACCGACTCAAACACAGGTCAGGATTATTTGATTTCTTGTCTTTAATACCAACATTTGGGCTTGAATTTTTATTAAAATACAGAGAGATTTCTATTGTAATATTAAAGTTGTTTGTTTCCACCTATAATAACTACTCAAAACAGCAGTAAAAATAAAATTTTCTTATATATAGAGTGAGAAAGAAGAAAACATATCCCCTTCCGTTTAAAATCCATCCCCGAAAATTTTATTTTTACTGCACTGAGTTGAGTAGATATTATAGGTGGAGAATTTTCAACAAACAACTTTGATAATACAATAGAAGTCTCTCTCTATTTTAATAAAAATTCAAATATTAAAGATAAGAAATCAAATAAACCAACAATATATGGTAGATTTATTATAAATCAGAAATTTTAAAATTTTTAATTCACAATTGTAATTATATTTTAAGCAAAAATTAGGTATATAACTAAGGGAAAGTGGTGTAGGTTTTAGGTGAAGCATGATATTAATTAATAAAGTAAAGGGAGTGTAGTTTCAGTGTGAAACTACACTTCCTTTACTTTATTAATTAGGTGTATAAATTCTAAAGCGGAGAATCCCTGGGTACAATAAAATTTTAAAATAAAATGAATTAAAACAAATTCTTAAAGATTTTTTTTAATATTTTGAATACCTATCTATGAAAAGCTTATAATTTTTTATTTGCCTTGTCAAAATTCTAATAATTAGGATCGGATGTCGAGTGGAACTCATGTATTAATAAGATCGAAGTAGTTTTTGGAGATGGACTGATAAGAGAATTGAATGGATATTGATGAGCCAGTCCGAAATTCAAAAAATAGATAATTTAAACTATCTTTTTATTCATAAACTAACGTTTCGGAGGCTTATTCCCTCCTTCTTCAGGGTTTTCAAAGGTCAGTGAAGGAAATCCAATGTGACATTCCTTTCTTCAGTGTGTAGTTGACTACACTAAATTCTGCTGAGAATGAAATACGATGTAATATTGTTTCTGCCACTGAGAGAGTAGACAGGCGGGAAAGTCATTTTCCTTCACTGACCTTTGAAAACACTGAAGAAGAAGGAAATAAGCCTCCGAAACGTCGGTTTATGAATGAAAAGATAGTTTAAATTATCTCTTTTTCTTTTGAATTTTGGACTGCCTCATCAATATCTATTCAATTCATGTATTAATATTAGTAATTTTTTCATCCGTCATCCAAGCTAAATATTTTTAGTCACTTTAAACTAATGTCGAGAATTTTTACAAATGATCTAATCAATGGATTCAAATGTAAATAGTGATGATGCATCTTCAAGGCTTCAAAATTTTTTTTTTACAATAACATGTTTATTTGGATAAAGGATTACTCAAAATTGTCTTAAATAAATTATTATTAATCGTCTTATTCTAAAATTATTTGTGTCCTTTTTTTTAAATTGATTAAATTATATAGATAAATACATAATAAATCAATGTCGTAATGTCTAGCAGGTATATTTTGTCTTGCCCAAGTCTCGGTTTGACCGGAACTATCCCGGCTTGAAAGTATGCCTCAGGTCATTTTGTCCCGGTTTTTTGGGAAAAATTATTAAAAGTACTGCTTCAGCATACTTATTTGTCAACTATATTTTAAAGGGGATTTCCCGATACGATTAACAATACAAAGAAATCAAAGAAAAAGTAGAAAAATTTTCAAGACTTGGTACGCTTGCTAGTGAGCCGCAACAAATAATTTATTTTAAACATTTTTGTCTAAATTTTGATCAAGTCCTATTGAATATTCTCTCTCTTTATAACGAGTATCGTTTTGGTCCAAGTGTAAAAGAGCATTCCTAGAATAATAGAAATTAAGAAATTAATCTCAAATAGTCTGAAACAGGTCTGAGCTTGTATTTGGCTTTAAAGAAAGAGAGATTATTCTATCCGTGCACTTTCTAGTTATTTTCATCGATCAGATTCTAATGAAAGAATCGTTCACCCGCACATTAAATAATAAAAAAGTGAAAGCTTTTTCAAGACTCGGTACACCGCCCTAGTAATTATTAACCCTAAATTTAAATATAAATTATTTTTCATTTAGGGCTACACTATAACACCCTCTTAAAATCTCAGTAGAATATTCAAAAAATAATTTCTGTCTTTTGAACGAGATCTTCGAAAATCTAATCAGTTCTCTGTATTGATACAAATGAACTTTTTGACTTTCCGTTCTTGGGCTATCTTAGGTATCGGAATTCATTGTAAAATCATATCGAAGTTGCTCGAATTTTTATTTCGAATAAATTTTCGTTTTGAGAAAAAAAATATTTTTGTAAGTCTAAGTATATTGCCAATAAATAATTTCGTTTAATAAATCACCTACAAAGAGAACAACTTTCAGATAAAATAATAATTAATACTTCATGTCGAAAATCTAGAATTGTTGTCAAGGCCACCATCAGAAATATCAATCAACGCTTAGTGACTTAGAAATTAGTATCTTTAAAACATGAAACCTAGTTCTAATTAAAATATAATTAAATTTTTTGAATTAGATTTTCTTAGAAATTGGTATATATAATCCTTCTGTAATAAAAGTCATTGGTAACAGCTCGCGTTTAGTAGAAATAATCGCGTAATTTCTTGTAAATATTAATTTTTAAATAAAAGCTTGTTTCATAAAGAAATATCAATAAGGATGTGGTCTGCTTGTTCCACATAAACATATACACATTAGGGTAGCCCTTATTTTGGGTATTACAGCTAGATAAAATACTGCCATATCATAGTGTTAGTAAGTTATAGGCTCCAAAATTATAATAGCTACAAATCTGTAAAAATTCTGAAGGGTAGCTACTATTATAAGGATAAAATCTACAGTTTCAAATTTTTTAAAACATTGCTTTGGCCCGAATAAAAAATTGATCGTTCAATGGCAAAAACCCCCATGTTATTTAGATGGGGAAACTTGCATCGTTCTGAGGCACAGGTTAAAATTGAGATAGGGGGTTGAAACTTGGGGGATATTTTATTTTATTTATTTCGAACCATATGAGCCCCTGCCAGCGTAAAAATTCGAAGATACCCAAAATAAGGACCACCCTAATGCACATATATGAGGAATATAAATTTCATATGTATCTACCTATCTAGGTATATTAACTTATACATAATTTATTTGTTAAATACTATAGTTTCGAAGATTGATCTTCATCATCATTCTTTTTAACTATAAATATTCTAGCTGTTATTTCTAATGGATTCAAATACCCATTTGGAAATAGGTAAATTCGTCTTATTATATAATTAAGCTGGTCACTCAAATGAAACGAACTCAAAATTCGTTGATGTGTTGCCAGTTGACTATTACATCAAGACGATTTTTTACCTACATCAAATCGGGTATTTGAACCAATGAGAAAAACAAATATAATATTTTTAATTAAAAAGACTGATGATGAAGTTCAAGGCTTCAAAACTATAGTATCTAACAAATAACATATATAAGTATATAAATGAAATAATTTTTAAGAAAAAAATAAAACGAACTTCAAAAAATTAAATGCTACAAATAAAATACACTAAAAGGTATAAAATAATTATTATCTCATTTAGTTACAACTAACCGACGAAATATTAACATGAAATTACTTTTTGAAGTCGGTGCCAAACATATACATTTTATGAATCGCACTCGACGGATCTTACTTAGTACGTTTGGAGGGTATGCTCGCTTATAGGTATAGTTTGTTTGGTACCTACATCAAAAAGTAATTTCATGTTAAAGTTTCGTCGTTTAGTTGTAACTAAATAAGATAATATTTGTTTTATACCTTTTAGTGTATTTTATTTGTTGCATTTAATTTTTTGAAGTCGGTTTTATTTTTTTCTTAAAAATTATTTTTATTTTTATTTTTTTAGTGATGTTATTAATAGTGGTCATATTATCAGAACTTGACCAAATTAATATGCCACCATCCCTTAAATACCCCCTTTCCAATAAAAAAAGAATCATCGAAATCGGTTCATAAACAAGAAGTAGGCCTAAACAAACATAACAAAAAAGGTCCAATACCAATAAAAAAAATGGGACCAATCGGAAGCTAGACTGAACCCAATTAAAAAAAAAATAGACACAAAAAAAAAAAAAAAATCAGTCGAATAGAGAACCTCCTCCTTTTTTGAAGTCGGTTAAAAATACAAATCTTTTATAAAAAACAATCCAAAACACGTTTATTTAAAAGCCAAACGTTTCGGGAAAATTTCTCCCTTTTTCAATATCAATTTTTTCAAAAAAAAATAAGTTGCTTTCTCTAGAATTTAGAAAGTAACACTAAGATATTAAATAGTTTTATATATTTTTATAAATTGTACAGATTGTCTATTTATTTTGCTTTTAAATAAACGTGTTTTGGATTGTTTTTTATAAAAGATTTGTATTTTTTCATTTACATAAACAATCAATAAATTTTTTTTCTTTTCTATAAGTATATACATTTTGATCAAGCAAAGGACGACCTCATTAATTTCTCTTTATGATTCAACATCTCTGCTACTCTCGGCAAACAAGATCTTTTTAATTAAACTGTGTTTTTATTTTTTTATTTTTTTTTCTTATTGTAAATTAGTCTAATAACGATAATGCAATTCGTTTATTTTCATCCCATTCATAAATCATATTTAAATTGTTCCTTTCGAGAGCAATTGTTCGTGTTTTGCTTGGCTATATGTATACAAACGCCAAAACCTGTTTTGTTAGCTTGTTGAGATTAATTAATAAAGTCTTTAATAATTTATTGGACTCATCCCTTATTTCTCAAAAGAAAAAAAAACATTCAGCAACCAGTCACCTACCGATATGCAACTTTACAAGGAGCTTGTTAAAACATAATTAAACAAGAGGCGCAAAAAGCGTAGGCAAAACTTTTGAGCGATTAACCACCACCAACCAACCTGTCACCTTGAAAATTAAAATTCTCTTCGATGAAAATTGATAAGGATTATTTTTTATGTTTTTAATTTTTATATCAAAGACGGATTTCTTATTTTTACTTTTATTTATTTTTTTTAATAATAAATTTAAGAAAGTTTGCAAAATCGTGTTCCTGACAAGACAAGCGTGGAGACAGCGAGAGGGATCGATAGCTTGACAAAAATTTCTCTTTTTCTATCGCTAAGGAAAAAAATCTTAAAAGAAAAAAATAAAGAAACTTATTAATAAAACTGTTGGTGACAGATAATGTAACCGACATCTTTGCCTTCTTGAAGATTTTAAGTTTACTTTATAAATAGGGTGGGAAAGATTTGTTGAGTGAAAGAGAGAAGAAAAAAAAACGCGGCCAAGTGCAATTTGGTCTCCTAATATTTATCTATGCATAATTTCCTATGAAGCAATTGAATGAAAAATTGAATTTTTAAAAAAAAATCTTTAAGCTCTCTGCATATCTGGGGGAGAGTTAAGCTATCTCAAACATCGAACAATTTAAACAAAGAAAAAGTATTCAAAATTTACTTTTCTTTATTTCATTAACTTATCATAATTTAGCATTTAGTTTTAATAAAAAAATAATTATTTGTGATAAGTTATTATTCGGTTTGAAAATAAATAAATTTTTTTATGAAAATGATGAGAGAAGGAGTTACACCAAAAAGGTGCAACCCCTAAAGGGCTGGGTTGGCCCCTCCATCGGGAAAAGAAGAAGAAATAATTTTATGGGCTGGGCGGGGGTCGAAGCTATCTGTGGATACGGGTCTTAAATAGCTGAAGGTTATAAGTCGTGGGGAAGATGGTGGCAGGGAGCGAGTTCCAGTCTCTGGAGGTCATAGGGATAAAAGAGTTGGCAAAAGCGCTTGTTCGACTTTTATCCAATTTGACAGCGAAGGGGTGCTGAGCGTTTGAAAACCGCGTGTTTCACGTAAAGAGGGCATTAGGGGGGATAATTGATTTCAGCTCAACTGAACAGACACCGTGATAGTATCTGTAGTACAGGGAAAGGGCAGAAACGGTTCTTCAGTGAGCCAGGGAGTCGAGTGAGTTGGTTAGTTAGCTAGAGTTGGTTGAATTATTATCACTTATAATTACACGATAGCTTTTTTTTTGCCGAAGTAAACTTGACATTTTAATAAGAATTTTGTTGCCCAAAGGCAACAAAACTTGAATTATAAAATATCAAGTTTACTTCGACCCAAAAAAAAAGCTTGAGTGTAATTCGGTAAGACAATTTAATGAATCAATACGTAAATCACAAAATTAACAAAATTAAGACATAAATTAGTATATTTAATTTAGAGGAAAAGTAAATTGTTAAAAATACAATTCTTATAAACAACTTGATTTTCAGAACTTCTACGTTTTTTGTTAATAGTAATAATTAATAGTAATAGATTTTTCAATTTCTCCAGTCTCCAGTGTTAATAGTAATAGCTTTTTCAATTTCTCCAGTCGAAGACTCTCCAAATCTCGACATTTTCATACAATGCAAGTTTGACATAAAATTGTTTACAATGTTGGTTGTCATGTCAGTGTTGCTAGACACCCATGATGTAGGCCTACTAGAATCTTAAAGCTAGGTTCAGTTTTGTCGCTGGAAAAGTTAGGGTAAACTTTTTTCGCTGTCATAGTGACAAAAACACCGTTGCTTATGGGACTTTTAGTGTATGAATTAAATTGTCTACATTATTATAGAATTGAAAAATAGTTTGTTTATTTTTTTATCATGAACCATCTCAATAATCATTCAAAAAACACATTTCATCTATTTTTAAACCTGAATTTGTAAAGCTAGAGACCCCTAAATTTAAGCAGTTCACATTAGAAAAAACAATTTAGCACTAGAATGAACTTTCTACGATTTTCTGTTCTTGTGTCATTCTGAGTGTCGGCATTCAAACACACACATATAGCCAGAGCCACGAAAAAATATACTTGTAATCAGTGGCGCAATCGGGGGAGGGGGGTGAAAAAATGAAAGTAAAAGTAAAAATGAAAACTTTAATAATTTTAAGACAAAACTTTGAAATATAACATTAAATTAAATTATTTAACTTTGAAATTGTCAAAACATTATTTTTGTCATTTTACGAAAATGTTTATATATAGGTATATACTATATACCATATAGTTACTATATAGTCTGAAACATTGTGCTACTAGGGTAGGGTCAATGTAAACTTCTCAAGAAGGGCTCGTCGCCTGAAATAATATTGAGTCTTGCTCATAAACAATAGCTCTTTTTTTTTTTTTTTTTTTTTTTTTTTTGGAGGGGGGGACATACATATCTAATAATTTATTTTTAATTAGGTATTTTTTTTAATATAAGCAAGAGCGCTTTTAATTTAAAATTTAAATAAAATGAGGTTCCACGTTTTTATTTTTAGTTATAGAAATTTTTCGGGTTCTAAAGACAAATGTAAGTATTTTCTCTTTTTTAGTGTAATTTTAAATCCATGTTAAACAAAAAAATTATCATATTTTTAATTTTAAAATGTCTTTGGAATTTTCATGCAAATTTTGAAATGAAATTGCTAATTGAAAATAAATCGACTTGAATAAAATTTTGCATATTGACTAAAGCGACGTGAAAAGAGTTGGTATGAACATAGAACCAATTTCCCGACCCAAAGGATCACTGAAGTTATCTGAAGAGCTTTGTTCTGAAATAGACGACTATTTTGTCGCCATATTATACTATTCGCATACTTAATAACATTCCTGAATCTAGTCGTGTTGCGTGCATCCGCATCAAATTGGAATTGATTGAGAAGGACTAAAGGTAGACCTACTAGAAACTTCGACTATCTTTGCTAAACTCTGTTATATTCATTAAGAGAATATATGGTGCATTAAAAACCAATTTTTCGCGTTTCATTGTACACCTTTGTGGCAACTAGAATTTACTGATGATAGTTGAGTTTGATCCAAAGGTCTAGAATCTTCATTATTGACATTCCGCCTTAATTTGAGTGTTTATTTTCAAAAAAAATTTTAAACGAAAATGTCAGAAATTAGATCCTCACTAGAACCAAAGTTGCAGAGGATGTAAATTTTGACATTTTCGTTTAAATTTTTTTTTGAAAATAAACACCCAAAATGAGATGGAAGGTCAAAAATGAAATTTCTAGAGTTCTAGACCTTTGGACCAAACTCAACCAACATCAGTAAATTCTAGTTGCCACAAAGGTATTCAGTGAAACACGTTTTAACTAGTAAGAACCCGTTCTTACTAAAAATTGGTTTTTACTGCAACATATATATGACATAGCCAGTAAAGCCAGTAGCTAGCCAATTTGAATAGGCTTCATAAAACCCATTATATATTTAACCTTTCTCTATTTATCACTTCATCTCATTAATAAGACAATAAGTTTTAGCACGGATCTAATAAATAATAATAATCCAATGCATAAGTGTAAAGCCCAGCTCCCTCTTCACGGTGGTCGGTTATTACCCGCCTTGGATGGTTAGCTTTATAAAAGCATAATCACTTTGGAAAATTGAGCGATGCCCTTTAGAAATGATGGAAACCCTTTTGGTGGCTCGAATATATTGAATATCTATGCGTTACTGTGAAACCGCCTCGCCCTTTCTTAAGATGAATCGGGCAGTGTGTGTGTATCCTCGGCCAAAAGGGCTCTCCAAGGACCCTTATGGGAGAGAAATGGATATAAATGGCCGAATGTATATTAATAGACCCCAGAGCATACCGAACTATATAAGGGGGAAAATGAAAATATCATTCACGATAGGATATACTAATTCGCAATTAAAATTAAAATTGAATATAAACTTGACTTAGCAAATTTTATGGATTCGCGAATTTGATAAGATATAATGAAATAAAGAGAGATTATTATTCGAAATATTTTATAACTCATTTAAATCTAGTAACGAACTTAAACTTTCTCGTAGACGATCTATTAAATTTCAAATATAAAACTTTAAAATATTCATTGGTTGTCAGTAGAACTGCTGAATCTGAGAAGTTATGGATACGTTTGTTACATGCCAGAAGGGATGTATTAGCAACACACGCATTTATATACCTACCATGGAACGTTTCTGACATGTAATAAAACTTATTCATAACATGTTGGATTCAGTAAAGTACCCGTTATATTCCAATAAAAATTTCGTCGCCTTAGAGTGTAAAGTTGCTAAATCCATTTTTTATCGCATATGACATCGCACATCCTCTAAAAAACTGCCATAACACAAAAAAAGTGATTTTGAGAAAATTGGTTTTAAAGATTTTTTTCCCTTCTACGTTTTATTATGAATTTATAATAATGATTAGTTAGGTTTTTATCTTTTATATTGTTGTAAAATTTATTTAACTTTATGTCAGTAAGGTAAAAAATAGATGTCCTACTATAATAAGTATTATTTTAGAAAAAACTGAAAAAAGTCATATGTTATAACAGTTTTCTACATTCTGAAATTGCTGACAATTCTAAAAAATCGACACACTATGTAATATGTCCGTATATTACATTACCGCAAATGCAATTGGTGTTATTTTGTTTAAAAAACAGACATAACCTGTGTAATGAGTAATGACTCTTTTTTACATTGAGTGTACAGTAAACTTTAAACAAATTATTATACAAAACCATCCTATTAAATCTTAAAACTGTTTTCTACTATTAAATAATGAAATTAAATATGTGAAATTATCTGCAATACAATCGCATTACAGCTTATGTCGGTTTTCACCCTCACCCACAGACGAGCCCCTGTTGCAAACACTGTTGTGGCACTGTTGTAGATTTGTTCCTCGTCAATGTAGCTCCGGATCAAACTGCCCCCTGGTGGCTCATTTTTGAGTTAAGAATATGGCGTTTTTGTAGAATACAGAGAAAAAAAACTGAACATTTTTGTATTGGTGACTTAAATTTGACTTTTTTTGTGTTATAACAGTTTTTCAGAGGATGTGCGACATATTAATAAGAAAGAAAAAGAGATGGAACATCGTCCAAGTAAAACTGCTACTTAAAATTAGGATCGTAAGTTGTAGAAAAAATGTGAAAAATGGTTTCATTCCTAAACAACAATATTAAATTTTGTGAAGTTTTTGTCTGCCCTATAAAATATCATTGTAGTGAGTTAGCAGGTTTACACTCTAAAGCGATGATATCAAACTAATGCAAACAAATATATTTTGAATTTTCATGTCATTTTCAAAGAATTTGAATGAAAAGCTACTGTTCTCATTAGCAAAAATGTTTATGCTTTCAAGTTTTATCCACAAACTCTGATAGGTTTAATTAACCGGATTAGACTTTAAACCTATTACAATAATATTATTTCAGCCGAATATAGATCCAGTTAGTTAGCATATTTTTTTTTGTAAATATACCCCAAATCCATGAAAAAGACTCAACTTTATATGTACATTTGTATATTAATCAAAGAGACTTAAATTTTTTTTTTTTTTTTGTTTTTATTTAAGGTATTATTATTTTTTTTCGAAACAATCTCGTTAACTTGTAGTGAAATAACGAAATAGATAATAATCAATATAAATTCTCATTTTGTTTTAATGATATTGAAAATTCATTGCGTTTATTTTGTGCAAAATAGATGGGCGGAAGAAAAAAATAGTGCGCAGGGAAAAACTAGTACGCGACAAATATTAAATTATGACACCGTCATTAGATATTTAGATTGAAAAGTAATAAAAAATCTATTATTATTTTTATTTTATTTTTTTTTTTATAAAAATTAAATATTGTTTTATTTTAATATTAATTGAAACATTTTCACTCTAAAATAAATTTTAATTTATAATATGTAACGCAATTAAGTATTCTCCTCTTCAATCTTGTATAACTCAAAAAATTGAAAATGTAAAAAAAAAGGAATAAATTTTAATTTTATAAAAAATTTTATTGTCTAAGACATGTTTCGGGTCTAGTTCAGTTATTAAAACAAAGCAACTCTCTCTCCCCTCCATACAATTTACAAATTAACACTTCGCACAAAACATATTAAAATTGAAATCACAATCAAAGAAACACAAATGAAAGTCAAAAAGAGAGAACAGTTAATAAATATATGACTGTAACATGTTTTTTGTGAACGTACAATTTTATATATACTTATATTCACTGGAGACATAAAGAGAATGGATTATATTTTTTATAAATAAGTACGTATAAAATCAACTTTAAAGTTTTATTTTTCTTACCCTTTAATTTTCAAATATTTTTTTTTTTTAGTAGCCATTTTTCATAGAATACATTTTAAAGGTTTGTAATAGTGATATTAGAGAGTCGGGTAGGACACTGGAGTAACTTTACTGCTTCATCATTGTGGTCTTGATGACAATTTTAGAAAAAAAGGGTCAAGTTCAGGCTTAATTCGCTGCAGAATAAAATTTACCGGCTATTAGTTGGATCCGGCATATTTGTTTTCAACAATAATTGGGGTTTAAACCAATTTTTAGCTACCTTAAATAAATAGATTCATGTTCTTATCTTCTTTTTGTAAAATGTAACAACCATATTACATTTTATCGCTTGGTTCTTATTTTCTGATTATTAAATTTTTATACTTTTAGTAGAGCATTCCTTCAGAGTTACAGTTTAAACTAGCACCAGTTAACGAACAAAGTCAATAGATGGCATCGCAACGGTTTTATTTTGTACTTCAAACTAGAACCAGTTAACGGACAAAGTCGATAGATGGCGTTGCAACTGTTATATTTTTTGAAAAAAAACCCATCTATTTAAAATTTGTTTAAAACAATAAAAACAAAAAAAAAAAAAATGTTTTATTCCAACTTTGCTAACATTTGATAAAATGAGCATGCTACTTAAGCACTGGCTAAAGGAACTATAGTAGACGTGGCCCAAAAAAAATCCTAAATTTTTTTTAACAAGGCTAGATTAAACTCGCATTGAAATTGTTTTTACCTTGAATGGATGTCTCTATTTAACAGTTACTCATTAACGCTGCGCATTTAAAAGAATTTTCTTGCCTTCTTTCTTTTTAATCACAATCTTTTGTTCAAAATGAAAAGAGATCACGAGAGGAAAAAAAGGGGGACAAGGAGAAACTGAGGGGGTTGGCAACATGAGGGTGGATGAATTCTTCCATCTCGATAGTTGTTCCTGTTTGCATTATTTATCTACATCAGTATTTTTTCAACTTTAATAATAATTGAAGAAAAACCCTGGCCCGATTGTTAACATCGCTCTTTTTCTTTTGAAATAATTTTTTTTTCTAATCATCCCCCACATCGAAGTTTCATCTTCCCTGCACCGATCTCGTTCATTTTCGATGTTGATGAAATGAATTGAATTCCATAATTCCACCAGCCTCGCTTGCTTGCTTGCCAGCGACCGTTAATTTTCAATCCTTAAACTAAAGAAAGAGGGGCTTTGTGCTCCCGACGGATAATTAAAACACAATAGGCACCGACTTGAGCCGCACACCAAATGCTATAGATATCAACGCGAACAATGAATTCGCCTTATTTAGTTATTTATTTATTCTAAGTGGAAAAGCGAGTGCGCTTTCAATGCTGCACTGATTTCCATTTATCATTAATATTATTGACAGGTGAACGAATATTTCGAACGAAATCCCTAATTAATGAGGGAACTAAATATAAAATGGAAGCAAAAATACACGGAATTAAAATTCAATTTGAAATCAGAGGAACAAGTACAAATCTTTTTTAAAATTCTGTAAGTTTTTTTGGAAATTTTGTGGATTTGGCGATTTTTTTTTAATGGTTTGGCAAGAAATCTGAAATTTGACACAAAGGTGAAAACAAAATTTTCTGATAAACTTCTACGAGAAGTTTTGAATATAAAAAGACCAAAATTTAATCATCTTTTCGTTTTGGGAATACTTAAATTTTAGGACTAAAACAAACTTTCTTTGATCTTTAGTTCTTGTCACACAGGCAGATAGAAAAAAATATATATTCACAGTCAATAGTGCTACATACTTATCTATTTATCTATATATATATTATATATAAAAAATAGGAAAGTATGTATATATGTATGTATATATGATCCAAATGATCTGATTGGCCAGTGCATAGCCAATGACAAAGCGTTAAATTATTAGAATGATTCTGATTGGTAAGATAGCGGTCGTGCTTAGACAATGCGTTATTGCGTTAAATAAATATTAAAAAAAAAATTTGGCCGTTTCGAGACGCTGCCCGCCAGGGCAAACCACCTGGATGGTCTAGGTGCCGAAGGCACTCGTGGAGCAGCTAGTTTTATATAGTTATCAGAGGCTTTAATAATTTTTAAACTCAAAATTAAAACATTATCTTTGAATTACCTACAAAAGCCATTATTAGGTAGTTAGCTCATTTACTTTTTCAGGCTTCAATTTATGAACATGCATATGATATTTAAAAGAAAGCCAGGTGATTTCACTGAATATGTTTTGAGCATATTTTTGCGTGTTTCTATCAATGGAATTTTCCAGGTCCAATCTTCAACGATTTTCGTTGCACGCTTGATTGTTAAAAAGAGCCCTCGTTAAACCTATATGTATTGTTAGTCTTTTTTATATTTGCCAAGCATCAAAGGAATTAAATGATATCTAAACGGACTGAAAATCAAATCTGTTTGAGGTTTGAAGATGGGAGCGGTATGAATGAATCTGCCAGATTAAATGAAAACGTTGATTAAACATAAAAAAAATAAAAAATAAAACCAAGGGAGAAATCAAATCGAGGATCAGCGTTTTTTTTTTTTTTTTACAACTAACAGGAAAAAAAAGCTTAATAATTTATTTCCATTCAGGTTTCTCTTTCAACTCAGCTGAAGATTTCTGTCAATGTGGAGTTGCTGATCCATTAAAATGAATTGATAATAGCTGTGTTATCAAATTATTCATTTGTGAGAAGGAAATTGGTGGAAAAAGTGAAATCTTTTTTAAGACTTAGTCACACAGTACTACTTTCCGAAAATGTTTATAAATTTTTTTCATCCATACAATTTGAAGTAGAAAAGTTTAGTGATGCAGTTTTTTAATAAAGATTTGGGTTTAATTGAAAAGATTTTGTTTGACGAAAGTAGCAAAGTTGTTGATTCATATACAGAAATCAATGAGGTTGTCCTCTGCTTGATGTAAATAAACTCGCCTAGACTTGTTTTCATCATTGTAGCAGCTTCTGCATTAATAGATAAACTTTAGAGTATTCTTTTATCCGTAACTTTTGTATAAATTAAATTCTCAATTGATGAATCCGTTTTAATCCGCATTTATCAGACAATAATAAATCATTCTTCTTAGTTAACATTAAATAGGTTTCTTTCCTGCGATCTACAACCTTCAATCCTACAATATACGAATCCATGGGTGTATTGGGCTCTAACAAAACTTATGAAATATTCTACTATTCTCTTTAAGATTCTGTTCAAAATAAAAAAGGGACAGTATTAGTGTGGCTACAATGTCTGCTTGTCTGTCCGTCTGTCAGAGCATTGATTTGAAATTTACAAGTTATATGTATTTATTTTCTCTGAAATCAAAAATCGTAGAGTCGAATTTTTCATAGGTTCTAAAATAAAAATATATTTTTAATTATATTCCTGTATAAATCTTCTCAAGTATATTTAGAAGCTATTTTTAAATTCAATGTACTTTAAAATGAATTGAAAGTTTCTTTTTCCAGAGAGTAGCAGAATTTTATAAATTAAAGGAGACAATAAAATAGTGTGTCTTCTGCTGGAAAAATAAATTTTTAAATTTATTTATAACAAAACTATAAGTTTCGAATACTTTGCTCTCTTCATCAGTCTATTAGAATTGATTCACAGGAATTGAATTAAAAAAATTAGTTTTCCAGCCGAAGACACATTCTTTTATTGTTCTCTTTAATTTACTTTAAAATGGCTGTGTTAGAGGGTTCCAAAGTGTGCATTTTTTAGTGATTTTTGTAATTAACGGCGTTCAGAAGTGACCAATTTAAAATTAGAAAACAAATTATAATATTTTTTGGATCTCTCCTTATCCAAGACAAATAAGAACACATGTGATATATCAAATATTTTGGTAAATTTAAAAGTACGGAACGCCTCGGTATGCGTATCCGACTCACCATTGATCGATTGCGAGATATATATGTGTATCCTTTTCTAGTATCAATATTATTAAATATACATACATATATATTAGAGTTTTAGGTATTTTCGAATTTTTACGCGGACAAGGGCTCATAACCACAGCGATGTAATTTTCTCATCTAAATAACATTGAGTTTTTGGCATTAAAATATCAATTTTTTATTCCGGGCAAAGTAGTGGTTCAAAAAATTTGAAACTCTGTAGACTTTATCCTTGTAATAAAT
Source organism: Forficula auricularia (assembly GCA_024734495.1). NCBI lineage: Eukaryota > Metazoa > Arthropoda > Insecta > Dermaptera > Forficulidae > Forficula > Forficula auricularia. The sequence continues at coordinate 1,297,205 of JALMQS010000032.1, read as the reverse complement.
ACTAATTATATATCAAAATTATTACAGATATTTAGCTATTATAATTTTGGAGTTGGATCTAGATTACTATAAATTAATCCTATATCTTAGTACTAGTATTAGTAAGTTATAGACTCCAAAATTATAATAGCTAAAAATCTATAGAAATTATGAGGGATAGCTACTATTATAATGATAAAGTCTACTGAGTTTCAAATTTTTTGAACCATTACTTTGGCCGGAATAAAAAATTGAACTTTCAATGGCAAAAACCTCGTGTTACTTACATCGTAGAGGGCACAAGTTATAATTGAGATAGAGGCTTAAAATTTGGAGGATATTTTTTTTATTTATCTACTCTTATTAAACGAGCAAAAATTGTATATTTATTTGTATATATATATTTGTTTGTTTATATATTTGTATCTTGGTTCTATTTTGAAAACGACTCTACCGATTTTTATGAAATTCACGAGTTAGGGGGTCTTTGGGGTGATAATTCGATCTGTCACGGTCTCATCTTCGACAAAATTGTTTTTGATGGGTTTTTTCGTAATCAAATTAATTATTCTCAGGTAGACAAATCCCATTCTTAGGGTTTTAAAAAAAGGTTTCCCTTTTCCTTTTGTGCTCAGGCAGACAATGGGTCGAGTAAATCCTTTATTCTCAAAGGCCTTGAAGAAGTATTTTGATTGTGGTTTTTAACATATTTTGTTCAACCTAAACTAAGAAATATTAATAAACGTTTTATAATTGTTTTTATAAAGAATTTTATTTATTTAATAGAATAAAAAATAATCAAGAATTTATTTAAAAATATTTTGCAATAATCAATTTTCTGAAAAAAACAACACATTTTGATAGGTTTTATTTATTAACAATTGGATGAATAAAAATGAATAATATGGTTGAATCAAAACAGGTGCTGGAGGTGGGGTGCAGTGGTGGGGGATCCGGGGGTAGGGGGAGGTTTCGGGGGTGGGGTCAAGCGGGATGGGTGGAGGGGGGTACAGTCGGCGAATACTATATATATTTGTATTTTTTTTAATTTGAAAACGGCTCTCAAATAAAAATCGACTTTTTATCAGAATTTTAAATTAAAAATAATATTAAAATAAAGGTTTTAACTGAAGGAAGAAGTTACCGAGCATCGCTCGGTGCCTCCAGGTACTTTTGAATTATATGAGCCCTTGCCCGGGTAAAAATTCGAAAATACCCAAAATAAGGACCACCCTAATATATATTACTTTATTTCCGTTGTGATTAAACGTTTCTTTTGTATAACTAATTCATCTATATCCTGTATTTATCTACATAAATTGTTTGTCAAAATTTTTTATTGCAAAATAAATAGGGCAATTGTCATATGGTGTTTATTGGAAAAGTTTTTTATGATCGAAATGCGATACTCACTCCAATGCTCTACGACTCTTTGTTTTTCATTCCAACTATTATATACGTATATATATATATTACCAATATAGATCGAAATGATTTTATGACGACTACGTTTAGATTTTCTTTTTTTTATCTGTTCAATTTTTAAATCAAAAAAGCTATCATCTCTGCGATTATAAAAAAAGTGTGAGATATACGGATATAAAATTTAAAAACTTTTAAACTTTTATAGTATGTATGATTATTATATACACAGAAGAACAATTGATGATAAAGTAAAAAAAAAAAGTTGAAAACTTATTGATATACATTTAAATTGAAAAAGTTTGTCATACTTCAATTTTCATTTATTGTGTTGAAATATCGAGTGGAAATAAAATGAAAAATATACCCTCGGAGGGTTTTATAGAAACATACCTTTTTATCCACTTAAGTACACGTGTTATTGCTAACATAGGACATATCGTAAATAGAGGAAAGTATCTACGGGCTTAATTTACCATCACCTCCATTTTCCCTCGGATCCTTATCAGAATCTAGACAGATAGAGAGACAGGAAATAAATGAAAAATGATTTTTCTCAACGATTCAGAATTTTTTAAACACAGTTAGTAAATATTTTATTTACTTATTAAATTTAATTTTCCAATAGAATACATTTTTAAATAATTTTATGAATTCCTATCACGTTTTGTTGAAACCACTTTACTTGTAGTCCCGTCGACCTTCACCTATCGAATTTCCTAATGAAATTAATATTTTGATAATATAATGTATTAATAAACAAAACTTGATAGAGTCAACATCCAATTTCTCTGCATAGAAATTTTTAATAAAAAATTTAAAGTTGTTAATTTTATATCATAAATGTAGTTATAGAGTTTCCCGATAAATATATTACCAATCGAGAGTAAAATTTTATATATAAAAGCCCTTGTCAGACAGTACCCGTGGCGCTGTCAGGTGAACATGTGGGAGAAAAAGCAACTAATATTCAATGACAGTTGCTAGATTGTCAATTTTTTCAAATAAAACATCTCTATTCTCTATATAATATACATTATATCTTTAATATCTCTATATATTAATATATTCCTCTATATAGCTTTACATTAATATGTATTAATATTAGATATTATTATATTAGATTAATATTAGACTTAATATTAGATTTACAACAGCGTGTCTCATTTGAAATTTTAGTAGACAAATTTATTAATTTTAAATATATTAATATAAATTTAATTTTTTGGAAATAATTCATAAAATTAAAATTAATTTTTTTTTTTGAATTTAAGAAAAATATAAATTCTTAAAATTTTAGTAGACAAATTAATTTTAAAATATATATATTATATATATTTAATTTATAATATAAGTTTTAATGAGATATGATTTAATGGGATAATGATATTAATTCTTAATTTATTACTGCGCAGGTCATTTGAAATTTTAGTAGATAAATTAATTTTAAAATTATTATTTATAATTAATTTAGAGACATTTTTTAGATAAATTTAAATATTGAAATGTATTATTAAACATGAAATAGGTTTCCAACCGATCGGGAATTTCTAGAGAAATGGTTGCATGCTCTAATAAAGTATTTATAAAACATTTAATGATATTTTTTCATCTTTCATTGATCAATATTCATTATTCAAAAAAATATTTTTTAAAAACATATAATTACGGACAGCTAATAATCACATCTCGAGACGCTGCCCGCCAGGGCCACCAGCCCGGAGGGCCGAACGGGGCCGGGCGTGCCGTGGGCACGCCGGTACTGCTCGTATATATATATAAAATGTATATAAAATGCAAGAGTTTGCTCGGCATTTTTTTTCCCTGCATAAGTCCAGGTAGACAGGGTATCAACATGTAACTTCGTATTAGTATTTAGTAGTTATACAGTTTCCTTTATTGTTATATATGAAAATGTAGATAATTAAAAAAATAAAATAAATAAATAAATAAATCTAATAAATTAGATAAAATAGCTATGCAGGGAAATTGGATGTCGACTCTATCAAGTTTTGTTTATTAATACATTAGTACCTGGATGCACCGAGCGATTATCGGTAACTTCTTCCTTCAGTTGAAGGCTTTATTTTAATATTATTTTTAATTTATAATAATGATAAAAATGTCGATTTTTATTTGAGAGCCGTTTTCAAATTAAAAAAATCGGTTGTTACCATTCCATCAGTATTTTCTTATGACGTTGTCACGTTCAACTATCGTCAGTAAACCGACTTTACAAACAACCGATATTTTTCATAAAATTCTTCGTTCAGAAAATCATTTTAAATTTACAAAATACTTGAATAAAATTTATTGTTTAAATTTCTACTCGACTGTTAAAATTTAATTTTTGATTTTATTATTTTATAATAATAAATTTTGTATTGACATTATTTCTTTCAGCAAGTAAACTGAATAAAAGTTGTTGTTCAATTAGTTACTTAATTATTTTTGCAAATTTAATTGTAATTTGTTGTAAAAAAGTAATAATTTTGAATAATTTATTATAAGAATAAACTGTGATTAAATTATTGTTCATAAATCTTAAATTTAAAATTTAAAATTTGGAAACATCATTAAAATTTTTGTAACTGTAGCTTTTAAAAAGCCCACCTCAATCTTTGTCGCTCGTTCCGCGCTCTCGCTTGCACTTCAAGCCTTAAATGGAACGCCTCAGAGCGAGGTAACGCCGCATGAGTCATGTTTTTTCGTGCGTGCCGGCTCCATCGAATTATAAGACGTTGTCACGTCAAAAAATACAAATATATATAATATTCGCCCACTTTTTAAGCCCCACTCGCATCTATATATGAGCCTCAAAGCCACCTGGTAATACTTAAAAACTTAGCAATTAAAAAAATCTGTAAAAAGTCATGATTATGTACAATAGATTAGTGTGATTACTTTTCAGAAATATTTTTCCAGACATTATATACTGTTTAGTTGGGAAGTAAGAAAAAAAATTAAAAAAAGCTTTTTCTTTAGGATGATCGATTAATTTCAACCTTTAATTCCGGTCGGTTGCATATCCATCAAGGGGCACATTTAATGGCTCGAAAATTTTATACATTCTCTGGCTCTTTAGGAATCAATTTATTTCAACACCTTCTTGCATCATTATCATAAAAAATCTCCCTGATTTCCATCGAAATTATTTTCAACAGTATACGGAGGGCGTATCGAATTGGAAAGTGAATATTCAAGTAAGGCTAGAGCAAAAAATCAGCTTGTCCCAGCTGTCACCTTCTAAGTATTCGTCTCTGCCAAGTTTTAAAGTAGTTTGAGTTGTACGATGCGAAATCTTAATCCATAAGTTTTATCTTATATGAATGCAGCTTTTTCTCTGGTTCATATACTAACACTTAGAAATGTTTCTAGTATTCTATTTGGTGAGAAGAAAAATAAAATAGACTAAATCAAAGAGGGATTATTATAATTTATATAATTCTTGAGTTGGTTGAAATATTTGGCCATTTTTTTAATGCACGATTACTATACTTGATCATACCCATGGTAAAGTAAAAAGTGTTTTTTTAAATAAAGTGAAGAAAATTTCACTGTGAAACTACACTCCCTTTACTTTATTAATTAATCGGACTTCTTCTGAATAAAAATGCAAACAATTTGATACCAGAAAGAATTTTCAACCAGTTACTGTTCTTGAGCATGCTTTTCAGACATTTCTAAATACAAAATATAAGGGAAAGTAAAAACTTTTTCCAAACTCGATACACTCTTTATGCGATTAAGTGATTTTTTTTTCAACGAAATTCAATCAATTCTTCGTTTTGGAAATACAAAAATTTTCCCACGAGAACGGTAACTTCCTGTTCTTGAGTTTTCATATGGGTATCGAAATTCAGACAGACAGATACACTTCATATATAAAAATGATTTTTTTCCACGATTCGAACATTTCTAAACACTATAAACAAAAACTTCCTATCAATTAAATACTTTAGCCCAGTAATATGAAAAAAATGAAAAGGTAATGGAAATAAAAATAAATTTAATAAATAATTTATTGATTTTTTTAATAGAAAAAAACCTGTCTAGACTTGCAGCTTGTTCGGGCTTGAAGATAGCAATTGAATGGATAAGTCTATCGGCGGCCTTTAATGAGTATAAATTTACTTTATTGAGTAAATTTTAGGGAATAATCTCTCACTATTCTAGTAAAACATATGAGTAATTATAAAAGATATTTATTTATTTATTAGTAATGTGAATGGAGAAATGATGGAATTGAAATAATTATCGGAAAAGAGGGTTTTTTATCTAATTAGATTTTTCCTCTTATTAAAAACAAGGACTAAAAAGATGATCAAGGACACTCGATGGTGGAGAAGTAATCTCCGGAGTCGAAGCTCAAAAACAATGTATGCATAAATTCATGTAAAAATTTATTAGTAATTATATCTTAGTAGATATTAATATTATTGAAATATTCAGCCAAAATACTGAGTTAAGATCTTCGTTCCATTGAGGGTAATAATTACTTATCGACTTTGAAAAAGATTTAAAGAGCCTTAAAAAAGTACCGACCTATGACGTAATTGTCGTACATATTACGAAATCTTTCTACCGAGACCCGAATGAAATAGATCATAATGTCTATTTTTCTATTACACTAAATATTCCCGTGACTTTCAATTATTCTTTTGTTGAGGCATTTCGAATCATGTTTTTTTTAAATATTATTATTATTTAAATAAAACGCTAAAAGCCCTACAAATGAATGAATAAATGTGAAATTTTTAAATTTAATATTATTATTTTTTTTTTTAATGTGTTTATTTTTCAAATCTAAAAATTTACATATTTATATATTAATATTAAAATAACTTTGACATCGAGTCACACTCACTACCAATGTCCATATTTACATGCTTACACTTTTTGATTATTTCAATCATTTTTTTAATTTTTAATTGCGGGAAAAATTTGAAAAATATTCAACACGTCTTGAAGAATAAATGATAAAATGTATATGAATTTACAAAATGAGAATGGTTATAAAAAAGATTATGTTTGGGAAAGACAATTTAATATAATATAATTTAGTACAAGCTACATTATAATATATTTCTCGAATACCCAATTATTTTCGAGCGAGTTTTCTCCGTATTCACTATAGACAACTCAATATAATCCGGCATAATAAAGTCGTTACAAGTAATTTATCAAATGGTCGAAAATAGACCAAATTAAGTATTTCATTTAAAATTAGCCTGAGGACATTATCAAATTCCTTTGAGGAAATTAGTAGTTAGTGGTCATATTTGATGGATGCTAACTCAATTAGAGAAACTCTCTCTTTGGAAATGTCTCAACAGTGTCACATAATTTACTCGGGTGCGCCCTTAAATCTATCCTCAACAGTTCGACTTCCTTACTTATTACGTACGCAAGAGATGCGAAATTAATTATGATAACTTTGGAGGGATCTCGCCACCTTGAGGGTGCTCGAACCCCGCTCCTCTTCCTTCGCCCAGCACACGTCCTTTCAGCCGAAGACATCCTCCGTCGTTTGCTCAATTAAATCAAGCAGCGTGAAATTCCAAGAGCAGCAACGTGAGAGCCACCCCGATGAACTTATCCAGCCCCCTCACCAATAAAATAGATTCCCCGGAAATGGAGAAAGAGGAAAGATCAAGAGTCTCCGAGCCAGACGATGTTAATTAAGAAAAATTGGAAACATCTGAAACCTACAGATATATATTATCTAAGAGTTCTATTTATGTATTTCAGAATTAAAACTCAAATACTTGAAAAAATATAATAAATTTATATTGAACAGTGAATACATAAAATAAAATTATATTAAACAAAATAGAAAAGAAAATGGATAGTTTTTAAGGAATTTGGTGTTGCTACATGGTGAAACATTTTTTTTAAATTATTGGATAAAAAATACTTGGTAGGTTTCACATTAAGATATAAAAAATAAAAAGAATTTATTTTTGGAGAATCTTTAATCTCGATATATATATTTCGGGTGACTGACCCATCTTCAGGAGAAACAGAAAGTAACTGACCTGGATAAGTCGAAATTGAATACAGGTCAATGGTAAAATTTATTATTAAGATAACAAAAGGGTAAATATTTAAAATTAGTGGAGGGAGAAAGGTAGGAAGTCTATTTTGTTTAATTTTGAATGGCCTTCTGAGAAATGAGGATTTACACACAAAACAAATTTGCAAATATTTAAAGAATGTAATCAATGATTGTACTTTTCTTAACTTCTAATTGATTATTTAGTATATTCGTTTTATTTGAGAGAGCTAATTTTATTTCCGTTAACTCTAAAAAATCTAAACGTAAGCCCTTTCTTTCGAAATATAACGGATCTAGGTGGCTAATAGAAGAGGTGTGTTTATTCAAATGTATCGTAAAAATAAATTTTACCATTGAATTGTATTCAATTTCGATTTGTCCAGGTGAGTTACTTTCTGTTTCTACTGAAGATGGGTTGGTCACCCGAAATATATATATCGAGATTAAAGATTCTCCAAAAATAAATTCGTTTTATTATTAATGTGAAACCTACCAAGTATTTTTTATCCAATAATTTTAAGAAAATGGATATTTAACAACTCAAAGAACAATAAAATTACTCCGCGCAAGTTAAGAAAATAGATATTAATATAAAGTAGAACAAATTCTCAAGAAAAAAAATGAACAAAATGAAAAATAGTTTTGAATGTCGTATCAATAGGAAGTAATTAAATTCCTGGCGGTTTATTGTACGAAAGGATAGAGGAGTGAAATATGCTACGCGGAAGAAAATATAGTGCGCGGGAAATAATCAAATACAACGTCACTCAGGCATGAACTATCTTTAATTAATTAACTTTTGACTGAGAATACCATTAAATGTGAGAGCTACCCAATAAACTTAGCTTTATCCAGCTTTAAAAAGTTAACCACCCCCAAACACATTACATTAAAAAAAAAATTATTTGACATGTAAATTTTTGAAAATCTTACAAAAATGCTATTAGAATGAATTCTAATACAAAAATATATGACGAAATAATAAATCAAAACTATCTTTATATTAAAAAAAAAAATACCTTTGTCCAATATCGATCGAATAATAGCTACTTATAATCGCACCTAGAAAATGAAATTTTTTCCTATCAAATTGAAAAAATTTCATAACTGTATGATTTTGAAAAAGTTTTATTTTTTAAATGAGAGGACGAAAACTGATTTTTTTGAAAATATTTTCTCTTATCTGCATAAAACATTTTATTAAAGTATAATCTTCGATTAAATAAATATTTATTTTTCTATTAAAATCGAAAAAAATCTCATAAGGGTGACTCTTGATTTTGTTTTTAGGGAGAAACAAAACAGCATATTTTAAAGAAATTAAATTTTTTTCTTTTCTATATCAAATATTCTATTCCAAAACGTACCTATAATTAATTTAAACTATTTAATTATAATAATATATTTAATAAAATAAAAAAACATTTTTAATCTGATTGATGTGCTTGTTTTATAGATCTTTCAATTATTTTATTTATATTTGGTGTCGATTTAGAAGCACCAATAGTCAGAAAATCTCTCAAATGATTATTAGTCAGTTTTGAACGATTTTCTATATCACTAACGAAGCGAGTTAACTGTTCCAAAGTGTCGATCTATTGCAACTGCTCAGTGAATACGTTTAGTATCAGAACTTCAGTATAGTTCATTTTTTATTATAATCCTAAATTATTATTGTAACAACTACCTCAAGCGCACGCCCCGCAATTTAATAAAATTAACATTAATACATATTTAAAACTTTCTATATGCTATTATATGTCATTAATATTTATTATAGTGAATATTTGTGAATTAATCTGTAGTAGCAGGATTTGACCCGCGGACCCCTGGTATATAGTATTGAAAGCGATTTCACAATTTTTTTATTTTATAAACTCGGTTTTCCAATGTTTTTCGCTTAAATACTCAATTTAGCAGGTTGAGCGAGAACAATTTAGGTTGGGTGCTCGCCCAACCGCTCCCTCCCTTGACGCCGTCACTGCTAATTAGAAAAAAAGGAAATGAGCTCATAAGAGATGGCCGTTAAATTTTAAACATTATGAAAAATATTCATTTAACAAAGACGCCTGTAGGGTAGGCTAGTACGATCTAGAGGCGCCTTTGGTTGCATAGATAAAGGCGGACAGCTTTCCTAGATTATACTTTACGTAATGCCTGGCTTTAGTTAAAAGCAATATATTAATATTATTTTATTCTTTGAATTCAGTTAAAATGGTAGAATTTTATTTCCAGCCAGAATTGAAATTTAATTTAATTTAATTTTTTTCAACGTTTTGATCCACTCCTGTCATCACCAAGGCATCGGTATGAACAAATTAAACATAATTAAAAATAATATTAATAAACAAGTACGTTCCTACGTTGACCATTTAAACCCTGAAGAAGGAGGGACGATCCTCCGAATAGTCGGATTTTTTAAGAGTTTGAAAATGACCTCCTAATAAATTATTTTGTTCGAAATTTGTGGTTTTCATTATCTTTGGGCATAGTGATTGTAAAATAATCAAATATGCTGAATACATTGTTCCTATATGGTAACTCCCAATTACTTTAATTTGGAAGCAAGAAACACTTTAAATATATTAAAAGCACTAAATGGTTTTATCCGAAACTTTTTTTTTGTTGATAAAAAACTCAACCACCAAACCAACATATCTAAAATAACAGAGAATATTAAACAGTCGATTGCCTAATAATGCCACATAATTCTAATTTTTTAGATTTATCATTAAAAGATGATATGCTTTTAACATGGCAAGGCAATTAAATTACCCAAGACGATTAAGTTAAAATAGTAGTCATTTTATAAATATTTTACCCTACCTTTTAAAGTAGATAACCAGCCCTAATTAAAAAGCGCGTTCTTTTTACCTCAATAGCATCAAAAGCGATTTGTCCTTTGAAGTGTTTCCTTTTAGGAAGGAAATTTTTTATTAAAATATATTTCCCGATACTACGTACGTTAAAGCAACTAAGATTAGCGTTCCTTTCAAATTACATTCCTCTGTAAAGTATTTTTTTTGTCGTGCGAAATTTAAATAGAATAGAAACAAATTGAAAAAGCCAGGCCAGTTTATTGGTATGGCATATATTTTCGTTTGGAAAAAACGGTTTCTATAAAATTCAATTAAGTTGAATGAAAATGAATGGAAAGCGTTTCGAAAGACAGACTGACTGTGGCGGCTGTAATATTTCAATTAATGACTATAGCTTTAATAACAATGATAGGTACTTGAAAAAAATGTAACTGATATCGTAAAAGGTAAATTTTACTCGAATCTCATGAATTACATTTTCGTATTTTTTTTGTTAATAATTTTTGTATATATCTATATACTTCTATATTTACTATAAATCAGACTTGTAAATACAAATATAATTTGTCTATTATAAAAGAAAATGTTCGAAATTATAAAGATGTTGAGGAAGTATTAGGTTTTTGGTCAAATTACTAATATAGTTTATAGCCCGAAGATGATTAAACAAAAGAGCGAAAGCTTGGAAATAATCAATTAAGGTGCTATTTTGGCCAAAAACTTTTTCAATAAGTAATAACATTTTTTTTTTTACTTTCTCTGCATTAATCATTAGCCAGTTTACGATACTATGTATATGTTGCAGTAAAAACCAGTTTTAGTAAGAACGCGTTCTTACTAGTTAAAACGCGTTTCACTGAATACCTTTGTGGCAACTAGAGCTTATTGATGTTGGTTGAGTTTGGTTAAATGGTCTAGAATCTTCATTTTTGACCTTCAGCCTCATTTTGGGTGTTTATTTTCAAAAGATTTTAAACGAAAATTCAAAAATTAGAAGCAAAGTTGTAGAGGATGCAATTTTTGACATTTTTATTTAAAATTTTTTGAAAATATACACCCAAAATGAGGCTGAAGGTCAAAAATTAAGATTCTAGCCCTTTGAAGTAAACTCAACCAACATCAGTAAATTCTAGTTGCCTCAAAGGTATTCAGTGAAACGCGTTTTAACTAGTAAGAACGCGTTCTTACTAAAAACCGGGTTTTTACTGCAACCTATATATTTATTAATTTTTTCTCAATTATGTATGGATCAGGTTAAAGTCGGATTGTAGTTCATAACATTTATTATCAATCCACAAATAAATTCAAACAATTGTTGTAAATATATATTTGAGGGAATTGGGAGGTGTTCATTTGATGCTCAAATTTGTATGCTAAATGAAAATTTTTCTTTAAAAAAATAATTTGACCTGAAATATTTTATAGAGAAACATTGAAATTAAGAACTATAATTAACTAGTTTGTTGACATATTAACCAAAATATTTGCCTTTTATTTTTTATTTAACTATTTTCAAAAAGCTTCTCATGCTGAGAGTTGTTGGCTCTTAAGAGTTTAAAATGATGCCGTTATATTAATATGGCTTATACTATTTAATGTATTAATGATGTATCAAAATTAATTTTAGTTTAGTCGATTTGCTCTTACCTTGGAAGAATGGCTGCCTTGTCTGCACTGGTCGATTTCCGCCACTCAAATGAATAAAATCCCGTTTTGACTTCCGATTATCTTGAATTCATTTCTCTAGGTGGACTTGATTCTCTAAAACAGAAAATATAAAAGAATATTTTTATTTAAAAAGAAAAATTATCAGTAAAAGATAAATGAAAATAAATTTAACATGAACTTTTAGATATCAATTTTTTATTAAATTATTATTAGATAGAATTGAACCGATAAATCTTTTTTTTTTAATAAATTTTAATTAATAGAATTTATGAATTTTTTTTAATACAACAAAACCTGTCTAGACAATTACCTTTGTTTCAGCTGTCTAGACTTGCAGCTTGTTCGGTGTTAAAGATAGCGAGAGAATGGATTAGTCTGTCAGCGTCGTTTAATGAGTATAGATTTACTTTCTTGAGTAAATTTTAGGGATTAATCTCTAATCATTCTAGTAGAACATAATTATGAGTAATTATAGAAGATAGTTATTTATTTATTAGAAATTTATTGATGAAAATTATATCCTAGTAAATATTTTTAATATTATTGACCAACTTCTACCCTTATAGATAATACTATCGTTTCTTAAGGAATCTTAAAGATCTTAAAAATAAATTGAAGGAAAAAGATAACTTCTTCAAGGCTTGTTACCCTTCATGCAAAACGTGAAGAAAAAAAAAATTTAAGGCTTCTTGCTTATAGATGATGGCTTTTTTCTTTTCTCTTCATTTTACTTTACCATACAGGGTATGGTCAAGTATTGTAATTGTGCATGAAAAAAGTGTTTTTTTCCTTCTTTTTTTCGAAATATCTAAAAAACGGCTGAAACTATTTTGATTAAAAAAATTGAGCGAAACCATGGCATTTCGGTCTACAAAAAAGCCCTAAGTGAACATCGAAAAAATTATATTTTTTGCCATAATAATTGTTTTGTCAAAATGTCTGTTAGTCTGGTTGTCTGTTAGTTAGTCTGTGCGTTACCAAATTTTTGTGGACGAGCTAGCACAAAAACTAGTTGAATATCGAAACCAAATTTCACACGTAGTTTTGGTCCATTGAGATTAAGAGCTGATTAGATTTTGGTGCATATCGACCCAAAATTAAGGAGGGTGGAGGGGGGGGGGGTTAAAAATTAAAAATCTAGGCCATTTGAGCAAACTCAACCAAATTTTGAATACATAATCAGTGGGACCCCAGAAGTCTAAAAATGCAAAAACTAACCGCCAAAGGGGGGGAGGGGGTATAGGATCAAAAAATGAAAATATAGGCTCTTGTACCAAACTCAACCAAATTTTATATATATAATCAGTGGGCCCCCTGGAGTCTAAAAGTACAAAAACTACTCCCTTCTCCTACAATGTAGGGCCTATATGATTATAAATCATTTTATTAAATATAAGTGAGGGACCAGGTTGTATGGTAAAGTCAAGTGGATGGCCACATCAGAACACGTCAGCTTATTCTGTTTAGAGGTTATTGAAATGATTAATTTAATCTAAAAAATAACTTAAATTCCGAAATTAGGTAACAAATTATTTTGAAACCGAAATAAAATAATTATACTAAATAAAGCACCAATTGTAAGAGCTTAGCTTAGAACATAGATCGTTGGAAATGAAGCCTCTAACACAGAGGTGTCCTGGCTTCTTTGGGCCACATTTGAAAAAAAAAATTATCCCGGGCCCCACATAAAATATATTAATTGTAACGAAATGTGTTAATTAAAAAAAAATACTAAATGATGTACACTGACAAATAAGCGAAAATGTCATAATCTATATACATATTATTAATCTTCTTTTGTTCAAAGATTTTTTTTAAGATCATTCAGCGGCTCAAGAAATTCGAAATCTTGAACCGGATTGAGCTAGAAATCTTGAGCTTTGGAGAAAAACACTTTTTTTCTTTACATTCAAGTATTTTTTAGCTTTTCAGACTGTAGTAGTCCATGGTCTTGCTCATTATCGTTCTTCGAGCTAATCTATTCGAATTCATCCACTTCTGAGACGACATGTTGCGGGAAGTTTTTTGTGGAGTGGAGTTCTTAACCTCACATCCGACCCATTTTAGTCGCCTTTTACGACAAGCAGGGGATACTGTGGACCTATTCTACCCCCAGTCTACAAAGGGATAGCAGAAAGAATCTAATAAAATTTTATTTACAATCGAATTTGGACTCTAATTACTTTTAACTTTTGTACTAAATTTCAGCTCATTATAATTACAATTGTTCAAAATTTTTCTATATAATAGTGGATTTTTGTATTATTTTTTTCTGTAAATTTTACTCAAAAGTTTGGAACCCTAAAAGAATAAAATCCATCAGTTTTTATTATTATTGTTATTTTGTAATAGAAAGTTTGGAAACAAAGATAAATTTTATACGATCGTTCTTGGGTTATGGATGTTATTGTAATTTAAACAGAAAGAATTTGTATATTTTATGTTCCTACTGAAATAAATGATAAATTAGATATAACAAATCAGAGGAAAAAGGAACAATTAAACACCGTTTTAAAACATATGACCAATTGCAACATTTCGGAAATTTATTGTGGCTACATAAATGTGTGTTGTGTGTTGTATAAATAAATGTGTTCATATTATTATATATGTGTATTCTAATTAGCAAGGAAAGAATTAAATGACGAAGTCTTTTAAAAATTTGATCAAAGTAATTATATTATATTATGTCTGGGTTGATTTTGATGATTGTGAATGATTCATTTGTATTTATTTTTCGTATCAAGCCTGATGAAGCCACAATAAATTGGCAAAACGTTGCAAATGGTCGTATGTTTTAACACGGTGTTTAATTGTATTTTTTTTCCTCTGATTTGTTACATCTAATACTGATAATGGAACTGAATAATAATAATGATAAATTATAAAATTTAGATAAATTATATTTGTTAGTTCACAAAATAGTTTCAGCCTCCACTGGTTTTATTTCTTCAGGAGTAATAAAAAAACGAGCAATATTTTTCATATGTATTTAACAAAAAAATATTTCTTTTATTCAATAATTTTAAATTCCTCTTCTTAAATCTGAAGAAAAGGAGAATGGGGTGGAAATTAAAAAAATAATATTAACCAGTTTTTATAATAACTATAAAATTTACTTTACATTGAGAAAATATTAACTCCTGCAAAGATACAACCACCACCAAAAATTATAAGCTACTGCACTGTTTCTAAACAGTAGAGTCTAACATAAAATTGCACTTTTATCGAATACCCACTGTACTAGCGTTCTCTGATACGTAGCTGGCATAATGCCAATATAGGTAACTCGAAATCACTAACTGTGATTTTTCATTGTATAAATTTTTATCAAATAAATATTAAATGATTCATTCTAGTTGTCCGGGTACATTATAATTCACAAATCGAAATAAAAATCATCCTGAAAACCTTATCTGGTACTAATATTATGGATTCCAATCCGACTATATTATCAAAGGGTAAATGTCTCCCCACTTCCGACTCTTTAAAGTATCCCACCTAAAGAAGATATACCCGAGCCAGAATGGCATCGTCGAAAGTGAATCCGCTTAGTCCAGGATGTTCAACTCTTCGTTCGCTATAGAATAGCACTTCCCTCTTGCCATTTCTAAGCCCCTTTTCCAACCACTAATATTTTTTTTTAATTTTGCAAAATATTTTTTGACCTTCTAACTTTGCGTTTTTTATCCGCCTTTGATCTTGTTTTGAGCGATGCTTGGTGATTTATTTATTTATTTAAAAAGATGTAGTAGCAAGAGCCTGTATTTATTTTTCCTCGCACTATGTTTTCTTCCGCGCACTACTATATTACAATAAAAACGCATGAATGATGTCCCAATAGCAGCAGAATTTTAAATTATAAACCACTTTAAAAGTGTTAAGCTTATATCTCAGTCACATTTTACGATTGTAATGTACACAAATTAAAAATTATTTATGCATTACTAGACTTTGTTTTTTAAAATTAATAAATCCCTGAATGAATTTTATTGTTCCAAGAAATGAAAATCAATTGATCAACCAATATTATTATTTATTATTTCAATGTTCGCATTCATAATCAAATATTTAAAAGGATCGTAGGGAGTTGAACCAGAATTTAAATCAAACGCAGTTTCTTAATTAAATGGGTCAAACGTTTCGTCACGGATTACCGACTTCCTCAGTGGCTCATTTTATAAACTTATTTGTCAGGAGTTCTAACTACAAGAAAAAACATTCTAAAGAGTAAGTCTTCACCGAATCATCAATTTGTTATCAAAACAATATTAAACATTAAAAAAACAATTGTGAATGTTCTTCGTTATAATAATTATATAAAATTAAAAATTAAATAAAAAATCTTTCATCCACCAATGTTTTATATTGTTTTGATAACAAATTGATAATTCGGTGAAGACATAGTCTTATAATGTTTTTTCTTGTAGTCAGAACTCCTGACAAATAAGTTTATAAAATGAGCCACTGAGGAGGTCGCTAATCAGTTACGAAATGTTTGTCCCATTTAATTAAGAAACTTTGCGTTTGATTTAAATTCTGATCCAACTTCCTACGATCCTTTTAAGTTATTATTTACTTGATTTTATTATTTTATATTTATTTAAAAAGACACTTTCACATGAGTCCAGGACTATAAACTTAAGACAACATAATAATATCTACAACAAAAAAGATAGACAAATAAGAAATTGATTATGCAGCGCCACGCGATTGCAAAAATCGTAAGAATTCAACAATTTTCTTATAAAAATAACACAAATAATACAAATGCACCTTTTTAAATCTCTGCAAAAATGAATTAAGTATCATTTTCATTTGAAACTTAAACTCTCCACATTAAATCTTGCAATAACCATCTTTTTGTTTTGTTAACATCCAAACTAACAATTAACCCAATTAAATAAAACGAATAAAAGAAGTGTTATCGTAAAAGACTAGTTTCTTTAAGAGAACTGTTTCAGGTACAAAAATATCCTGATGGTTTAGAAATGTTAATAAAATGGCACTATTTGTACACGCTTTGCAATCATGTACGGCTATATATAATAATTACACTTCTCAAAAAAAATTAAACAAAAATTTCTCCTTGTAAACCTAACAATGAATTCGGGTAGTTTTATACGCTGATTCTTATGCAATTTCCAGATTTTTTACAACACATCAGAGTTTTGAGATATTATCGGTCAAAACGACGAAAAAGGCCATTTTGACCTATTTTCGGGTCCGATTAAATATTAAACAGCAATATTTGAAATCAAAATATGTTGTAGACGTAATAGAAAACAGCTTCCTCTATGATTTTCAAATTACCACTTGTTTTAGCTCAATTACAACTCGAGTTATAACTAAAAACCTAAGACCATATCTTTTTTATCTTTATAATCACATAGTTTTAGTTTTTTACTTAAAACTCGACTTCTAATTGAGTTAAAAACAAGTGGTGATATGAAAATCAAAGATTAAGCTGTTTTCTATTACTGTAAGTTAGTATTTTGATTTCAAATATTGATGTTTAATATTTAATGGGACTCTAAAATAAGTCAAAATGGCCTTTTTCGTCGTTTTGACCGATAATATCTCATCTGACCTGTTGTAAAAAATCGGGAAATTGCATGATAATCAGCGTATAAAACTCTACTGGAATCCATTGTTAGGATTATGGGGAGAAATTTTTGTTGAACAGTGTTATTTTCTCATCTGTCAAGATGGCACCTTGTTTGACAGCTTCAAAATAATGCACAATTTAAATTCCTACTTCTACTATTACACTTAAAATCAATATGTACAAATATATAATTGTAAATATGCATTTGATAAATGACTGTTGACTTTATTTTATTTTATTTTAATTATTTTTTTTTCATAAAATTTATTTATTACTTTTTTAAATAAAATAGATAATTCTTCGTTTGAGTTATATGCCTCTCATTTAATTCAAATAAATTACACATATGTATAATATTAATTATTTTTTTTCCATTTATGTATTATGAATGAGAGGTTTTCCTATCAACGAAAAACATATTTGCATTAATTTGTTCATTCATATATATGTCTTTTTCCATTCGAAAAGTAAGTTAAGCCAGCCAGGCCCGTCCGATTCAGACAGCGGGGATTCCGAATCTTATAACTCCATAAAATACTTTAGATATTGAATTCGTTCTTATTTAGAAGTTATAAGGAAAGAATGGGGAAATTTCTGGAATTTCGATTATCTATAATTTTAAATTTTCCCATTTATAAATACCGACAGATAAAATAATCACCTAAAAATGACCACTTTGGGGCTCTCTCACACCATCAGTTTAAATCGAAATAAATTAAAAAGAAGATTAATTCTATTTAAATATATCTTAAAGGGATATCTCATACCCGAAAATAAATATATCTATTTATTTTTTTATTCCGAACCCACAAAAAATTCTACCCCCAAAAAATAACTATCAACTATCGAGTCGAGCTGGATCTATCCAAACCGAGCCGACACGATCTTTACCTGTCGAAGAATATTATTACCTTAAGAAAAAAATAATAATAAATAAACATTGTGTATATCAGTGGCGGTTGGTGACTTTTCAACCAGGGGATGCTGCCCAAAAAAGTAGATACCCTTCATTTTTTGAAATTTTATTTTAATCTTCTCTTTTTTATTTGCAAATTTCATCAAATCGTTTTCGTTATTTTTCAAATTTGACATTAGATTTTTAAAAAATATATTTTAGGACCTTCGCCCCAAACGGGATACTGCTTTGTGTGAGTGAGGGTAGAAATTAATTATTGTTACTTAAATTCCACATTCTCTTAGATGGAAATCGACCATCTTCCACAACCTGTCTAATAAGGAAATCTTAAATTTCTCCTAATCCTATTGCTACAAGCAAGCTATGACTTGTCTATAGTACTCTTAGTTATTTCCGATATGAAAGCTCTTAGAAATAGATTAGTCCAAAGATTCCCGAATCATCTTTATTTAATCCTTTTTTTGTATTATTTCTATTTTAATATTTTCTCACCGAGAACAATTTTTATTCGACTAAAACACGTCTGTGCTTGTCTTCGACATGCTTGAACTTGAAGATATACCAGGCGAGAGACTTCAAACCTTCTATCAGCACCCTTTTCGGAAAAATCATTCATTTTAATTGCCCCTTGAAACTATGCAACAATTTCATTTCATTTCGCGAACCAATATACTTTTCAATCCAAAAAATATTTTTTATACAAATATTTGAAATTTAAAGATCCTCCTGAAATTTTGAAGTCGACTTTATATATTTATGAAAATACTCTAAATGTTTGCATCCACAGCATCCATGGACCATACGCCACTAGTGTCTATCTCTTAGTACCTATATTATTTATCATACAAAATTAGTGAAACCACTGTTCTTTTTTTTAAATACTTTTTTACTTTTTAGTATTAGAATGTGTATACATTTTACCTCTGTAGGCGAAAATCTGGATTTGGAGTGAAATCTATTCAAAATATATAGAATTAATAGAGGGGAGCGAATTCACATCTCTAACAACTATTGGCGAACAACAACATTATTCCCAATAAGAATATGTTTGTTATTCACAATGGATTGCGCCTCTAGCCAAATGCAATTAAAGGAGGGCTGTTGATTAGACGTGTTGTAACGATCTATTTTTATTGCTGTGCTATCAAATATTACCAATATATTCTCCAAACATTTGAATTTTACCCTGATTGATATTAAAAAATGAATGTTATTTACGTTTGTTTGAAATTTTAAGAAATTTTAAATTTTGTTTTCTATATTCATTATTATTATATTTGAAATTTTAAATTATCTTAGTCATCGGATTCAAAGATTATTAATGTTGATTTCAAAAACATAAAGTGAGTGTGGCACATGACTGACTTAAACCATCACATCTTTAAAATCACCCCCATCATAATAAATGAATAAATAATAAATAAATAAATCTTTATTCCTCGACCTGCTTAGAGGCACACAAGTCCTCGGTGGCTAGGTCCTCCAAACATCAATACAATCTAGCTACAATACATTAACAAACATCAATACAAATTAACTACAACAATTTAACAAATAATAATCAAGTATAAAAAAAGAAAAAAAAATAGAAACGTATTCTCATTAAGAAATAACTTGACCATAGATTTCCATCAGAAGACAAAAAGTAATTTAAAAATTCCGCGCAAAAACCCGATGCCAGGAGCAAGCGACGCATTAGCCATCCAGGCATTTGCCATAAGTTGTTATCTAAATTCATTTTTATATGATATATCATTGCTGAGCTATAAACTTTTTACACGTTTTTTCAACACCCCTAATCGATTCTTTCGCCTCAATTTCATTCGGATTAAAAGTAAAGTAATAATGGATGTAGGTAAATGTAAATCAATACCCTATTTTTTGACAATATAATAAACATATAAATTTTAATAACCCTTTAATAATATTGTTAGTTTATTTACTATGCCATTTATATTTGATATTTTGTTATCATATTATTAAATTTTATGACATTTTTTCTAATTTCTTCAGATTCTAATGTTCGCTTGAATTTTGTTAAAAAATAAATTTAAAATAATATTATAAAAAGCAATAAATAGAATTTATGTAGCTATTTTATTTAGTTAATAAAACCATTATATTAAATTTGAAATAATATTATATTCATTATATAATTTATTTTATATGAAATACTCGTATTATATTTTATGATACTATTTATTTTATTAGCAATTTTGGCAAAGTACTAAAAAAATAGCTAGGTTTTAATTATAATAGATCTTTCAAATAAATTAGGAAGGTAGGAGAGCTAATTTAACAGGTAAAATACCTCGTCTTTTTAATTAAGATACATGAAGTAGTTTTATCAAACTCAGTTATTCTCTATCTCTTTAATTATATTGGTATTTATAGATAGAGTTGTTGGTTCGAAAATTTAAGAATTCTAAATTAGTGATTTGATTTCGATGAAAATAATTATCTCAAATCAAACGTAACAATCCTTCATAAAATATTTTATTATACTCGTATTAACATATTTTTAATTTTCCTATTCACTTTTATAATTACGTTTTTATTTATTTATTGTATTATTATTTGCCGTTCTCATGTTTGTTATTTAAATAAAAAGTATAAAAAAAGTGCTTTGCCTTTATTTTATTATTGTAAATTTTTCGGGGGATTTGGACAACATTGTTACTATGGAGTGTAATTTTGCAATTATATTGTTATAATGGGCTCTTTATCGTTCTCTTATTATTTTAGTGTAATTCAAAACTTTTCTACTATTTTCAAACGTTTTACTGCCTATCAAATACTGTTTTTAATTTATTAAAATCTAGTAAAAGAAAAAATGAAATGTAACGATGATTCTTGACATGAAACTTTCTCTATTTATTTGTTTTATAAGTATATGAATATAAAAGTTTATTTTGCCGATAATAGTTGCATAATTAGATCACATTGGAATATCACGAGACTGTTTTCTTCTGAGCTAAGGGAATACGAGCTTTAATAGATTATTTTTATTACATATCAGAAGAATTGTATTAAGTATGTAATCGAACTCAAGTGCCACACACCTGCTTATGCCAAATTGTTTACACCTCGAGGAGCAGGTGGCTTTTTGCCACACGGGTTCAATTCCCATGAAAATGAATACAACTCTTCTCACATGTAATAAAAATAACGCATAGCAACTCAGATTCAATAGAAGAAACCTTAGTGATTTTCAAAGTCTAGAAATTTTATAAATTTTTAATTTTCACAAAATTTCAAATAACTTAATTACCTGATTATTGCACTTAATCTAGGAATCCTAGTCTCACTTGTAATTGGCCTCTTTTTATTAATATTTTATATAATATAAAATTATAAAATTTTATACCACATATAATTATCTACACCTAGTAAATAATATTTAAAAATATCTTTATTTAAAAAATTCCCATTTTATTTTGAAATTATTAATTGTTCGTTTTTGTTTTTATATATTTATTTTTTATTTTTATTTTTTGTGTAAGTATAGCTATGTTTTTTCCAAAATGATCAAATTTTAATTTTCCTTTCTTTCCCCTGAATTGACCACCATCTTATATCACCGGAGAATTGATTTTTATTTACCTATTATTAGAAGTAAATTTATTTTAGTATCTCTTAATTCGCAAAATCAATAAACGCATATTTATTAAATTTCTCTCTCTGTTTATTATTGAACAGAGTGTATATTGGATAGATAGTTGGACAGCCATGGGAATGGATTGGCCTGCTTCATAAGGGGTGGGTAAAGGGATGCGGAGGGCATGTGAAATATTCAAGAGGCAAAAAAAGCCAAGGCAGGAGGAAGGATCATCAGGGTCAAAAGGGCGAGATCCTCTTAAAGCGGCGCTAAATATAGGCCTTGGATATTTAGCAGATTCCCTAACAAAGTGATAAGCTGAAGAGGAGCATCTCTAGACGTCCAAGGCCACAAGGCAACATTTAAATCTTTGAACATACAGACGCACTCCCGATCAATAGATAATAATCCGCCTTAATACTAAATTACAAATTGTTATCCGAACTATAAATAATAACTTTAGAAGAGTGGCTCCAGGACTTCGGCTGATAATAAGTTATTGGTGAAAATCAGCAAATACTAGAGGCGCTAGTTACAAGGAACAACATTTTTTTACCCATAAGAATATGTTTATTTACTTTTTTATTCTCTGTTAACCTAGCTCCCAAGCAGTTTCCTTAAGATATTAGGAGGTGATTTTACATGATTAATTCTATGAGATTGAAAGTTGAAATTATGTTTAAATAACAAACAATTAATAATTATTTAGTGAACACATACAACAAATAACCAAATATAATTATAATTAAATAAATAGTTATAATTAAGGTAATTCTTTCGTGACAATCCACAAAAAAAGTTTTAGCCTCGTAACCACTCTATAAATATGAACGATACTAAAATTTTAGGTTATATTTTTTAACGTGACTGTACTTTTCACACTACTATTACCTCTTTATGAATGGATTGTTTCCAAGCCATTGATCTTATATCCCCTCCACTAAAAATAATCGCCCAAATATGTTTTTTTTTTTATTTTTTATCAAAACTACGAGGTAAATAATTTCAATTTTTTTTTTTTAAGTTACTCGTAATATATTATTCTAACAAATATTACAATAGTTTTTCATCAAGATGGTGAAAGTCCTTCAATGAAAAAAAATAAAATAATGATCATTTTCGTACCCTTTCCCAATCTACCATATGTAAAAAATTTCATTTTTAATTGCAATTACTTCATGTTTGGTAAATCGTCTTCAAATTTTAACAGTGTGTTTATTATGCTTTTAATCACTTATATATTCCAAGTTTTCGAAGACTTCTTGATTTTTTGCATTTGTCAAAGAACTACCTTAATTATGTGTGATTTAAACAAAATTTAAACTTTTAATTAATTTAATAAAAAAAAAAAATACAAACTTTAACAGCTACATATCTAGTCTTAAAGAGATGTCTTGTCTATCGTGATTATATCGCCAGTTCAAAATTATAATATGAAAAGAGCCAGTCCACATATCCTTATTTGGAGAAATTGAAGTTCCAAGTTTTCAGATATTTGATTTTTAAATCGACATAGTACATTTATTACACTGAGTATTAGAAAATACACAACTAGAAATATTATGGGACCAAGTGGACTTTGTTCATTTTGTAAAACGAAAGTCTTGTACATTAAGGGCAAGTTGTATGTCAGCTGATAACGTCTTTGTAAAAGTTGACAAAGGGTAAAACCTTAAAATTCACCTTTTGCCCGGCCGGATGACCAATCAGATGACACGTACTTTCATCTGATTTTTTTTTTTTTTTTTTAATGATATTGATGAGAGAAGGAGATACACCAGAAGGTGGATCCCCTAAAGGCTTGTATGGGCTGGCCCCTCAATCGTGAAAAGAACAGAGTAGAAGGAAAAGAAGCCGGGATCACGAGCCAATCTCAGAAACTTAGATACAATTCAATATCCAATTTACTAAGGTTTTAGGGGCTTCGAGCAGTGGTAAATTCTCCGCGCGATAAATTCGGTTAAATTTATCTCCCACTTAATTGGCCATCCACCGGGCACAAGGTGAATTCTAAGGTTTTACAAAGACTTTACCAACCGACATACGACTGGCCATAAGAGTTAACAATTTTTAAAAATGGACGGTTCCCTCCAATTCTTAGCTGACGAATTAGTGGAAACTCTGTTCGATATAATTACCTTTTTTTAATATAAAGATCCTAGAATATTGATCTATTAATAAATTGAAAAAAAATCACCTAGATATTATATATAATAATAACTGCGATTAAATTTTAAATAATAACAATCAAGTCCAGAGAATCGACGGAGAGAGATATTACATCTTATACTAGTTTAATGATGTCATTTTGTGGTATATTTAAACGGTTGTCACTTTAATTTAATCAAATTATTATATTACTTGTTTGTTAGTTTAGTATTAATGCGTCGTAAATGAAAGTCATTTGGTGTGCACTAAACATCCCTATGATATTTTTTATTCATGGTGACGTTATTTCATTTTTTTTTTTACATATATTCTAATTTTATGATTTTTTTTTTTGTTCCAGGTAAGAACGACATACTACCGACTACTCGTTATTTAAGGTATTTAAGATTATATCTATTTGTTTTTACTTTTTTTTAATATTCATATTTGATGGCTTCAATATTTTTTATTCTAATTTTGTTCTAAAATACACATTTTTATGTCATTTTAAAAATATATTATTAGGACTATTACAAAGAATAATCCTTTCTATTCCAGGATCGGTTAATTCTATCCTTTGTTGCCAATTTTGTTGCATAACTTCTAAGGTTACAATTTACATTTATTGGCTGGGCAGTTTAGGCGCTGCTAAACACTCTCATTATATAACCAGGGCCTGTAAGAATTAATTTATATAAAGATCAATAAGATATATATTTAGATTTGCCGTGATCTTTCGCGGAATCATCAGAGGTTTTATTTTTATTCTTTGGAAGAGAATTAGTTCATATCTAGACGTCTTTATACATAAAAAAATCATTTATTTTATTTCCTTTTACCTATACCAAAACCAAATGGAATGTTTTTATCAGTTTAAAACTCTAAACACTATAGTAAGTTTATTAACAAACCGGAGAAATGACCAATGAGCATCCGACCGGAATTGAATCGGCAATTTCTCTGCTAAGCCCAGATTTAAAGAAATAGATTTTTAAGCACAAGCTATTAAAAAGTAGTAAATCATGATGCATTAAACTGAACTAAAGGTAAAGATATCAAAGATAGAGACTCTATATAGATAAAGGGTAGCCAATGAGCTTGAACAGTCTTTCATTAAATTGAGTTTTTATGAGAGAATGAATAATTTTTTTTTAATAGAAATCCATCTCATTTTGATTTAAAAAATACTTCAACTACAAGAAGGATATTATTTAATAATTTATAAAATATATAATTTAAGTTATTATTTTTCTTAATAAGATATCTGATAGTACATAATAAATAAAAATTTCTTTGTTCAATTTGATTCTTTTAATTATTTTGTCAGGAAACAATTACATGTTTATGTTTTATAGATTAAAAATTCAAGGTTCATTGGACAATGTTTTTTATTGAGGCTCTTATTCAATTTTTGTACAACGTTTCGTCTCTCTCGAGACTTTTTCAAGCACTCAATTGGTTAGAGCAACATTGGTTGAGATAACAATAAAAATAATTGAGACATAGTAGAATTTTTTCTTTCTAGATTGATACAAAAATTGAATAAGAGCTTCAATAAAAAACATTGTCCAATGAACTTTGAATTTTTAATCTACTAATTATAATGGACATTAATCAACATAATTTGATAAAATTGAGTGATTTGTAAGGATACTGTTTGAAAATGGTTTTTCTCTTAGTTACAACTCCAGACAAATAAGTTTAATAAATGAGCCACTGAGGAAGTTGCAAACCAGCAACGAAACGTTTGACGTATTTAAATAAAAACTTGTATTTAATTTAAAGTCATGTCCAACTCCCTACGATTCCTTTAATTATTAATCATGGACACGAATAATGAAATAATATATATAATTTAAGGTATATTAAATCGTAAAAATAAAAAATAAATTGAATTCCAATTTTATTTTGTAGCTAAATTAAAAAAAATGTCTATAAGTAAAATTTCCATTTGTGATTTTAAGATTAATAAAATTAATGCATTTTTAGAAATCAATCCAAAAATAAAAATCAATTGACCCAACTAATACATATTTATTTTATTAATTATTTAATATTTATTTGAAACAATCGTTGACACTAGGACTCTTTATTGTGTGTCAACATATTAATAATAACAATGCATTATATAGACATTATACAACATAATAAAACAAAATAAAATAAAAAAGACAACACTCATTAAGTAAAATGATCAAAAGTTATTGCATCCACAATGAACAGACTCTCTTTTTCAATTAAATTCACAATTAAAAAGATTTAGTTTGCCGAGAGTAGCAGCGTTTTGATTTATAGGGAAAAATTAATAATTATGTTGTCCTCTGCTTGATGCCAAAAACATATTATATCTATATATAATGAATATATAAGTAGGATATATAGTTATATGCTTGAGAGTTTGAGACTATAATTCCAAATGTTTGACTTTCATGATCAGTCGTTTTATTTAGAATTACATATTTATATTTTATTTCTTAAGGGCTCAAATACCCTATTGTATTATGTTTTGTTGTAATAGTGACTAGTTAGTCACTTCACAAACGAATATATATATATGTATAAATAAGAATATGTTTATTTGCATCACGCAGAAGACAACCTCAGTGATTTCTCCTAATAAAATTCACAATAATTAATTTTAGGTTAAAAATAAAATGAGAGTCTTCTGTTTTTTAAATAAAATAATTTTTAATTATTTCTAGAGACTATAGTTTCGAAGGCATTGCCTTCATCATCAGTCTATCACAAATATTTCAAATTAGTTACAAATTAAGATTTATACACTATACTTTATACTACACTACATTTATACAGTATAAATCTTAATTTGTAACTAATTTGAAATATTTGTGATAGACTGATGATGAAGGCAATGCCTTCGAAACTATAGTCTCTAGAAATAATTAAAAATTATTTTATTTAAAAAACAGAAGACTCTCATTTTATTTTTAACCTAAAATAAAAACAATTCTGTTACCATCGACTGTGAAATCTTTTATTCAACTAACAATAATTAATAATTAAAAAATTTATTGTTCTTTTTAAATGATAAATAAATGAATATATAAATGTGATTATTTTTATTCTTATAATTTGTAGGTATATAAATATTAGATTTTGATTAAAAAATAAAATATCGTTTTATAAAATACAATCCTTATAGGAAAATCTGATTTTATAAACTGAAAATAGCGTAGGCAATCAAAAACATGGCCACTAATGGCCACACTTTATCTATTAGGATCTCTAATAAAAGCTAATACTTGTACTAAATTAAAAAAAATGCTTTTCACTATTTATAGAAACCTTAATTAAAAGGGGTATTTATTTATAAAAAGTATATGTTAGTCAATTAAGACAAGCTCCCCTTAATTACTGCCCCTCAGCTATTCTTTCTTTCCCACTGTATTTTCCCCCTCTTCTTAAAAAGATTAATTAATGTTAAAACTTTTATGAATACATTTTAAACTCTGCCTCAATTTGACGCTTCATAAGCTGGTCTGTTTGTTATTAATGACTTTTTGAGGGAAGGGTTGCGGGGGGTAACTTCTGTTGTTGTTGTTGTTTGATGGAGTTGAAGAGGGAAGTTGGCTTGATGGAATGTTGTAGCTGCTGGTGTACCTATCGCCCTCCCTTGCTACAGATATCTCTCTCGGTGGATGCAGGTATCGTTGGAAACAAAGCCAGCATAAAACATATTCGCAAATATCAATCAAAGGTATAAATTAAGTTGAATCCTGTCCCCGATAACAAAATCAATACGGGTGGATTTATAATCCTTATTGTGACAACTGATAGCGAAAATATATTTCACGGAAATTAACATGTTTGATGATTACACAGGTCTGTTATGAACAAGTTGTTTGAATAATTTTCTGTGACTCTGTAAGATTTTTGGCTGTTAAATCTTAAAATAATAATCCCTCTTTTTCCTATTGTTCATTTTTTTCACTAAAAGGAATAGAAGTGGATTCAACCTTAATTTGTTCTGCAAAAACACTTCTATGTATTTTTTCAACTCTTTATTAGCGGAATGAAGAATAAAACAAAATAGTAAGAATTTAATTTTTTAGTAAATTTTGAAACTGTGAAAAGTATAAAAAAAAAAAACAAATAGAAGTGGACTCTTTTGGCCGGTAGAAATACTTATGTGGTTTTTGTTTAGAATTTTTTTAAATCATATAAATATTTATTGGAGCATTAAGTAAATAATTAAAAGAAAAAAAGAAAATACCAAAATTGTAATTTTTGAGTAAGTGTTGGGGCTGTGAAAAAAAAACAAGTAGAAGTGGAGCTCTCTGTGGGTCGGGTAAGCCGAGGGGTTAGCGCACCAGACTGCTAATCAAGTGGACCCGGTTTCGAATCCGACCAACTGGCTAAAATTCTGATCCCTGCATAGAACTCTTAATATCATTATCGTAAATTGGCTGATGGCTAGAAGGGCTGAAAAGCTAAAAAAAAAGATAAAAAAAGTGGAGCTCTCACTTTTTTGACCGGTAGAAATACTTATGTGGTTTATCTTCAGATTTTTTTTAAATCATAGATATTTATTGGAGCATTAAATAATTAAAATAAAAAAATTGAAATTTTAATTTTTGAGTAAGTTTTGGGGATGTGAAAAGTAAAAATAGATTCCCTTCTATTTCGGCCTGTAGAAATACTTTTTTTTAGAATTTTTTTAAAATCATATTCAATTAGAAATGAAGTTCTATCTTATTTCGTTATTGAAAACATGTCGACCAAAAGATTACTCATAATCTCATAATACGGTTTCTCGAAAATAAAATTAGAGAAAAAGATTAAAACTTGGCATAGGTGTGCAGTTTATTAATAAAATATTTTCATTTCAGTCTCGTATTTATAAAAACATTAATTAAAAGGGATATTTATTATAAACAAATTTTAGCTGATTGTTTTATATCTTTAAATAACTTATTTGCAAATAATAGAATATTAATTATAATATATATAGCATAACGAATAAAAATATGGCGTGAGACTTACCTTTAACCTTTAAAATGTTGAAATTAGATCCACATTCTCTCATAGTCCAATAGGAACACTCAGATATCACTCGAGAATATAATTTTGTTTTATTGTTTTACACTTAATTTATAAGAGATTCTTTTTAAAAAAGGGATATTATATTATGAACGAAATTGATGTTATAAAATTTGATAGTAAAATTTACAATTAAAATATTATCAGTGAAGACTCATTGTCATTGAGGAAACACCAATCAAGCAAAAAATATCTTGTTTTATTAAACAAATAAGAATTTGAATTATAGAAATAAGGGTTTAATTTGATTAATTTTTAATAAGAAACAAAATTCAAAATTTTGCCATAGAATGATTTTTTAATGAAAAAGTCACTTAATTTAATTCAAGGCATTGTAAAAAATTTTAGGGGTTGATTCTAATTAATGTAGGGTTGGAAATCATCAAATGAATTAATTTTTATACTTAGATAATTTCTATCAAAGATGTTGGAGAGAGAGTCACAAGTTCACTGATTCTTTTGTCAAGTTATTTATCCTTACCTGGCACCTGTCACATGGGAAATGATTCGCTTGCCATATTCTCTCTCCTTAAATTGTGGATAAAGAAGGAGAAATGTGGAGGGGATCATTTTCGATATTTTAACAAATTATCTTCAACATACATTATCTACACAATATTAATGATTTTCTTAATTGAATTAAATACACATTTTCTTCTAAAAAACATGTTTGAATTGTTTTCTGTCAAATGGATTCGTACTTATTTGTCCACTGCTGGGAAAAGTGTGTTTGTCTAGAGCAGGGGTGTCCAACCTTTTGTTTACACGGGCCGCATTTGTAGGAAAAACAAATGCCTCGGGCCGTATATAAAATTTACTAATTCCATTGATATTTGTTAATCAAAAATTATAGCTAATAATGTAGAATAATGATATCCACCAAGACAAAAAAGCAAAAATGTCATAGCATTATAATCTTTGAGTTCTTTTCCTTCATGATTTTGTTTTTAAATCATTGATTTAATTCTATTAGCAATTTGAAGCATTTTAGAAATATATCGAGTTTAATTATTTATTAACATTTCCAAATTATTGAATTAATTGAATGTTCTCTCTATATATAATAACGAGTATCCAATTAGTCCAAGTGCAATAGTCAAAAGGCCATTCATAGACTAATAGAAATTAAGAAATTAACTTCTACTAGTCTAAAACAGGTCTGAACTTGTATTTGGAATCATTGCCTTCGCTGCAGGTCTGAACTTGTATTTGAATCCTTGCATTAGCTGCTATAAAGAAAAAGAGATCATTCTATCAGCGCACTTTTTAGTCATTTTTCTAGATTAATTATTTTTAAATACTGAAATAATAAATATTTAAAAAATGTAAATTTGAGATCAAAAATAATTTTTAATTATTCTAAACTTGGTTATTTTTGTCACCTGATAGTTGAGCTTATAGTTTTGCAATTCTCGAAAATAGATTTAGGTAGGTATATGTAAATTCATATTTCTAAAAAGTGAATAATTATTGTGAAGCCAGGAGGAATATTTGTTTCTAGGTAGATAATTTGTATGAAATTTTAATAAAGACACATTTTATTCAATCAGAAAGTTCGGAGTTAAAATATTTAAATCTAATAAAAATGCTTCAAAATATGACAAAATTGTGATTATTTTTTTGGAAATCTCGATATATTTTTTCACATTTAAAATTGAAAATCTGCCTTTTATTCTTCGAAACCTTTTGGGGAGATTTTCTAATTTCTTCTTATTTTAGAATAAAAATCGAATTGTATCAGATATCTATCTTTTCCAGTAACATAAAAATCTGAATATTTTAAGGAAATGTATAAGTTTATGTCGGGCCGCATAAATTGCTGTGCTGGGCCGAAGGTTGGACAGCCCTGGTCTAGAGAGAAGATAAAATTGTTTTATAACTCCAAATTACACGGAATTGTTCAGCCCAACTATATAATTAAACACTCTTGTATTGTACCTCGATAAGAGTACATATTAAAATGTTTTTAAAGATATATAGGATACGTATATCTATGTTACATAATATAATCTCCCTCATGGGCTTAATGTACCAAAAACATGGACTAATTCATGTATATATACTAATTTGTATAAATTGTAAACGAAGAGACTTGTACTTTCGTGGGAGAGGACCCTAGAGCTAAAAACCACCTGCTTCAACCTGCATTCGCCCAGGTTACACAACCTGACCATAGAATGAGGTCCTGATGTAAAGGCTCAGTCCATTTGGATCAGATAAATGACCATAAATAACCATAAGGAAAAAAATGCACACCCGGGTGATAGATAATAAATTGAAAGTGAATATTTTTTTCACTCTAAAGTGGAAACCATAAAATTTCCCATCAATCAATTTCTCTGTTCTCGTTAATTGTCTGGTTGTCGACACGAGGGATGGCAATACGGACAATTTATACATGGGGGAGGGCAAATACCAACCTTCCAAAAAAAGTATTTTTTTTTTTAATTTAAAAACAAAATAAAATAGATAACGTCCCTAGTTAAATGTAAATTAGTATCTAACGGAATAAGCAAATACAGAGTGAAAGGGAAACAGAGGGTGGATGGGTCGAGGCGGATGAAGAGGCAAAATGTGGGAAGGTCAATTGATTTTTGTTTTGGGAACAATTCCCTGATGGCTATAAAATAGCACTTTGACTTTGAAATGCGTCTTAAATTAATTATCATAGTTATGAGGTATTAAAATCATAGAATTGTGTTTGGTCATAAGGTTTAATATTTTATATGTCGTATGATAAAACAGAGAACCGTAGCGTGGTATTACGGCGCCCGGTGCGGAAGGATAAAATGCCCCCCCCCCTGGTCTTATATTATAATAAAAAAAAAGTATTTTGTGAATAAACGTTTAATTAAAATTATTAATAAAATCTAATACAGAAATAAATATAAATAAACTCTAATTTCATAACATTTTAAATAAATATTTCTATAATATAAAAAACGAAATTAAAAATTCACTCTGCGTGCCTTTCACTCCGAAAATGATTTACTAAAAAGTTTTTCAAGGTTAAAACGGCATCTCTATTGTTCGCCTAAAGTTGGTAAGGGTCCCCCCTTATCATCAGTTGTCCAATTTTTTTAGAAAATAAATATTTGAATTTGGAAGGGATTATACTTATTTCTATAGAGTATTTTATAAAGATATAGGAAATTATAATTTCGTCAAAGAAACTCGAAAAAAGTTTCTTTTTGTACTCTTGAATTTTATGTGAAAGTTGATAAGGTTCCCCCCCTTATCATCAGTAGTCCAATTTATTTAGAAAATAAGTATTTGAATTTCGAAGGGATTATACTTATTTCTAGTAGAGTATTTTATAAAGATATACGAAATTATAATTTCGTCAAAGAAACTCGAAAAAAGTTTCCTTTTGTACCCTTGAATTTTATGTGAAAGTTGATAAGGGTTCCCACTTATCATGAGTTTTCCAATTTTTTTAGAAAATAAATATTTGAATTTCGAAGGGATTATACTTATTTCTAGTACAGTATTTTATAAAGATATAAGAAATTATAATTTCTTCAAAGAAACTCGAAAAAAGTTTTATTTTTGTACCAATAAATTTTATGTGAAAGTTGATAAGGGTCCCCCTGGTGTAAGGTATATATTATACTACTCCCTCGATTCGCTGGATCATCGAAGAAATGTCTCTGCCCTTTCCCTTTTCTATAGATACTATCAAGGCAGGTGCTCTGATGAGATAAAATCAATAATTCCCCCCAAAGCATGCTTTGCACATAGCACGCGTTTTGCCGACTCCCAACACTCTTTCGCGGTCAAATTAGAAAAATGCCGGACCACTTAATTCGGCAATACATATATCCCCATGACTTCAAGGAACTGGAACTCTCTCCCAGCCTCCATCTTTCCCAGCACCTATAATCTTCAAACCTTCAAAACCGGAGTACATAGACACCTACGTCTACACCCTCTCACTTAATCAACTTTCCCTTCTCTTCGTTAATGCAAGGGTCTTTCGATATCCATAGGAGCTGCATCTTTATTGGTGCACCCCTTCTTGCATTCCATTGCATTAAAAAAAAAAAAAACTATATAAAAAAATCATATTGATAGCCAATCCTATTTAATTATTCTAGACCCTGAAGAAGGGCATAAGATCCTCCAAAATATCGGTTCAAAAGCTTTAAAAAGAAAACTTTCCAATAAATACTCTTTTTTTGGGAATAATCTTTTTATTTATTCCTGGACTTCCTTCCATTATGTCCTCAGTTATAAATCTACCAGTGACTCCTCCGAAGAAAAACTTATATTATATTAAACGTTACTGATGAAGATTTTAGAATAATTCCAAAGCTATACAAGTGATTTGAGTTTTTATTATTTTGATGGTCTTACCCGAGGTTTTTCTCTTTGATCTCCGATACTATTTTATTAAAAAGAAAGCATGTGATTTTATAGATCTTCGTATTTAGGGATGTTAACATCATTTCTCAAAGGCTCATCGATGTTAAGAAAGATGTGAGGCGGTTTTTTCTAAAGTGGGTGACCTTCTTTAGATAGTTAGTAGGTACTATTGGTATTTTTATATTTTTTCCAATTCCAGTTGTGTTGCCTGCATTCCTCTCACTTGACTAGAAAATTAACGGCTATATCCTTAACTATGATGGACGGGTCAGGAGACATGATGCGGTGGTCCGATGTCTGGCGGACGAATTGATTAAAAAAGAAATGCTTTTCGAGGTGTAGTACTTGTACTCCACCTCGGCAGGTAACCGGAATCCAGACATCGTGGCGAAGGATGCGTCGGGGGTGGTTTGGGTGGTAGACGTACAGACCGTCTCTGCGCTGGCTGGACTGGGTGTTGCCCACCGAAACAAAATTGAGAAATATAGGGTCAACTCCAGTCTAGTGAGCAACATTGCGGAGCGATTTGGCGTCGGGACGGGGTCCGTAAGAGTTGAGGCCATCACACTCTCATGGAAAGGAATGTGGTGGCATAAAGCAGTGGCATCCCTCATCGCCCTGGGTATAACCCAAAAGACTATAAAACTGACATCACTTATAGGGCGATGAGGGGTTCTCTATTAAATTTTTATTCTTTTAATAGTAGGACAAATAGGGCGGGTCATAATTAATCAATGTGAAAAAAAATTAAACCCAGTGATAAGGGTATTTTACCCAAGTCAATTAATGACTAGCCCAATGAAATTTTAATTTTATTATAAAATGCCACTGTAAATAATATATATAACTGAATTTATAACTTTTGTCTGTAAGAGGAGGCCCCTCCTGCGCGGCCCAATAAAGAAAATATATATAGATGGCAATTTTAGTATATGCAGAAACAGGCCAATATAATCTAAAGACAAATAAAGAATCGCTATAGAAACGATTTTAATATATGTTATGTTAGACAGTGTGAATTTTATTGAACACCCGCATCGTTGCAAAAATCAATAGAGATCCCTTTTTCTTTTTATAGAATTTTTATTAAAAAAAATACCACATCCTCTTCTTTTTGATATATCTACTATAATAATATAATTTCTCTTTTATAATAATAATGCAAATTTTATAACTCATTAAATAAATCATTTTTTATTATTTTTGAAATAAAATCTCAGTCCCTTAATGCATTTTTATTTTATTTAAAAAAGTAATTATAACTTTTATAGCTGACTAAAAAAAAAAGTAATATGTAAAATTGTTAGAGAGGATTTTTTTCAGATTCATATAAAAGAGACAAATTATAATGTTGTAAGATCATAAAGTTGTGTGAATATTTTAACGAGTCGCTGAAGACTTCGATTAGGAGAACTATATAAAAATTTAGAAGGGTATAAAATTTATATATGATGATGATATATTTTAAGAAACGCTATCATTTCTCATTTTCTTTTCTTAATCGGATATGGCGGAAATTATATTTTCATATATCATTTCAGTTCTTTTTTATAATAAACTCAATTACTGATTTATTTAATTAGGGATTATAAATTATAAACTATTAACTTGGCCTTCTATAGTACAAGACCTGGCCCTCCAATGTTGCCACACTGCAGCTGGATGGCTGACTGAATCTTGCAGAATCCAAATTGGAAATAATTGAAAAATTTTTGTTTTGCCGAGAGTAAATGTAAAAGAGTTCTTGATTCACAAAGAGAAACAGAGAGGTTGTCCTCTGCTTGATGCAAATAAACCAAATAAACATACACACACATATATATATATATATATATATCGAAATGATATTGACTTGATCGTATGGATATTGACTTCATAAAAAACAATATTTATAATTAAAAAAGACTGATGATGAAGACCAAGAAGTCTTCGAAACTATAGTCTCAAACAAATAAATAATATATATATATCATTTCGATATATACGTGTGTATGTTTATTTGCATCAAGCAGAGGACAGCCTCTATGTTTCTCTTTGTAAATTGGAAATAATTTGTCTGAGATAATATTTGTTTAATTAAAACCTTTTTTCGTCTCTTATGAACTTAACTTATATATAAAAATAAATAAAAATTTTCCAATTTTGTATTCTGCAAAATTCAGTCAGCCTTTTAGTTGAAGTGTGGCAACATCGGAGGGCTAGGACTACTACTATACCTTTGGGTCGCGAAGCATGTTCTTTAGGTCGCGCCGAGTCGTTAAAAAATACTTAAATATTTTACTACTTTTATTTTCAATAAATTTAAAAATATACCTTAATTTTCTCAATACTTTTTTTAAAATACGTACTTTTTTTATTAAATTTTTCTTGGATCGAAAAGTACCTTTTTTTATCTTAATTGTTTAAAAAAATAATTATATCTGAGAGAGAAAAAAAATAAGGTCATCATTGTAAAATTGAAAAAAAAATTCTCAAGAGGAAATTAAAAAAAGATAATGTAAAAATTTGGCTTATTTTGGGTCGCTACTTGAACATATTTCTCAAATGTGGGTCGCGGCTTAAAAAGGTTAAGAACCATTGGTATAGAGGGCTATGCCCTGAACTTATACCCTGAGAAACTATTAAAAATACCAAAATATAATTCGTTTATTAAAATAGAAGTTTCTGCTGAATTCACATATATTAGACATTTTTAATAAGATTATCTCATCAGAATGTACAACGTTTCGAAATCTACTTTTAGATACGATTGAAGTAATTTCAAGAAGTAGAGAAACAATAATTTTAAAATATATAAAGTTTAGGTAGGTTTCACAAAAATAAAAGACTTGCTTATTAGCATGACTCTATATATATTTCAGGGTATGAGCCCATCTTCAGGAGTTCACACAAGTCATGCTAATAAGCATCTTGTCTTTTAATTTTGTGAAACCTACCAAGAATTTATATATTTTTATATTTTTTTAAATTTTCTTTACTTTATTAAAATATGTATGTTTTACAAAGAGCCTACACCATTCTCCTTTTAAAAAAAAGTAGCGAAACGTTAAGGATTCTCGAAACTTCCTCTTTTAATGACTTCGCTTGAAAAAGATTCCAGAATTGGGAACCGAAACGTTGTGCATTCTGATCAAATTACCTCACTAAAAATATCTTGTTGTAGAAGTGTCTTCAACCGAAACTTCTAAAAAACATCTCATTCATTGAAATGTCATATTTAAAATAATATTTTTAAGTGCATTGTATTATAGTACCCATCATCCACACAATTTTTCATAAATTTATAATAATAAAAGCTTCGGTGTACTATTTAAGTATTTAAATTTTAAGCTAAAACATGAAAAAAATTGCAAAGACAATTTGGTTTCGCTACACTCGAAAAATCATTCTTTTTATGGATGTGTCAGAGTCAGTCCGTCGATTGTAGCTAAGTCCATGAATAAATCAAGAGTTCTAATGAAGATGGAGTACTCGGGACTTGAAATATTTTCAATGGAGCTCTCTTAGTAAGAGCTTTAGAAAGAGAGAGAGATATCTACTTTATTTGTATTCTGAATAATAAAACCTCACATCACATAGAATTATTAATATATAAGAAATAATTATATTTTAATAATACCTTAATTAAATACTTTGAGCTATAAAAAGTAAATATTTAAAAATTAAAAAATAGTTATTTATAAATTAAATAAGTACAACGTAGCTAGAATGAATAAAAAAGATAAGACCCTCTTTACGGTCTAGTTCACTCCATGTAAATAGAACTAAAATAATTATATTTGTTTTATTCTTTGCAAAAGTTTCCGCACCCTTTCAGACAACTAAACATATAATCTCAGCTGGCGAAAATCAAGAAAGTGGTGACATCTCTTCATATTATATATAATTACTAATTTCACTCTACTACCCTAAGGAGAAACGCAGTAAATGTGCAATTTTTATGAAAAATTAATATTATAAGGTTATATCATTCGTATCCATAGCAAATTTGTAACAGGAATAGTAGGCATGTGGACAAAATTAAAAACACAGAGTTTTTATTAAATGGCCCAGAGATTTCGTAAATTTATTTTGACTTCCTCAGTGGCCCATTTTATCACTCTTTGTCAAAAAACAATTTCACTATAAGACGAAACGAAACATCATTAATCTTTTTATTATTATTTTTTTTATTAACATATTCTTGGCTCCAAATTAATCAACAATTTTGAAAGTAACTTTTCTTTAACAATTAGAAAATCTTTTTTTGTCTTTTTTATCTAAAATTGTTTAAAAACGACAAAAAAAGATTTTTTTGGTTGTTATAGAAAAGTTATTTTCAAGATTGTTGATTGTTATTGTGGGGTCGGGTTAGGCTAGGGGTTAGCGTACAAGCCTGGTAACCAAGTGGGCCGGGTTCGATCCGATTCGAGGCATCCGGCTAAAATCTGATCTCTGGGTAGAGACAAATTTAAAAATAATAATAATAAGTGTCGTAATTGGCTTATGGCTAGAAAGCCCGAAAAGCCAAAAAAAATATTGTTGATTAATTTGGAGCCAAGAATATGTTAATAAAAAAATAATAAAAAAAGATTAATGATGTTTCCTCTTATAGTGAAAATGTTTTTTGACAAAGAGTGATAAAATGGGCCACTGAGAAAGTCAAAATAAATTGACGAAACGTCGGGCCCATTTAATAAAATTGTGCGTTTTTAATTTTGGCCAATTCTCTACTATTCCTGTTACAAATTAGTATAATATACAGTATATATCAAAATTCTCAACGTTTCAAACTATATCTGTTCAACTAAGCTAAAATGCAGTATCTGTTTCGGTTAAAGTGATAGTATACCTACATGCTTCATTAAACAAATTGGTTCTTCTGTTCCTTATTAAAAAACCAAGTATTAACAAAATGTTAAGGTTAACTGAAGTAACTTGATGACAGATACTGCAATCTTCTTTAGCATAATGCAATTACTGCATTTTTGCTTAAGACCACCGTATAATTTAAGGTTATTGCAAAATCTTGAGATATGGTAGATATATTTTGAACGAAAAACATATTTGTTAAATTATTTTTATTATTTATGTCCATCGATTAAATTAATAAGTTGTTGTAGGGAAATAAGAACAATAGCTTATCCAAATAATTTTTATTTTTTGGCAACTTTTCGTCAACTTTGTTGACTTCCTCAGGGTTCAAACAAATTAACTTCTTTGCATATTTGTCATTTTATCAAATTCATTCTTAGCAAACACATAAGGCCAGTCATCGATTGATAAGAAAATATTTTCAATCTGTTCGATGACTGGACTTATGTGTTTGCTAAAAATGAATATTGATAAAATGACAAATATGCAAGGAAGTTAATTTGTTTGAACCCTGAGGAGGTCAACAGGGTTGACGAAACGTTGGCAAAAAATAAAAATTGTTTGCATAAGCTATTGCCCTTATTTCCCTACAACTACTTATTAATATTTGTTAGACTTTTTTAAAAGACTATCTGCTTAAAGAAGAAGTTGTAATGCTAATCTTGAAATTACAGAGCAAAAACAACAGTTTCAAATATTATTTTAAAAGTAATAGTGGAAATAACAAACAGCTATGTAAGACGTTTTTCTTGACTATTAAAAACAAAATTATATTACCGTAATGTGATTATGAATCAGAAAATAACGATTTTTTCGGTGATTCTCCACACCCTTCAGGCTAATAGCGTATAATAGAAATTAGCCAAATATTGGCTTCATTTTTCGTTGATAATCCCAGTCCCTCTATTTTCCACATTTTTATTCCACTTCTCTGATCTCTAGATAGCCTCATTGTTCTAGAGCATTTTCAATCAAATTTCAAAATATGTATATATATATATATATATATTATGCAGATAAGCTGAATGTAAAATTAATAGCGGATTAAACCGAAATGATTCCCTGTACCCCATCCCGGTTCACTCAAACCCTCGCCTCTTCTGTTTCCACTTGCTTTCCCAATCTACATACTACTTACAATCTACATCAACACTATTTATTTAAATCAAGTTAACATTTCAACCGGGCTTTCTCTATCTATTCACTTTATTCATTAATAGCGAGCATTAATTTAATTAAAATCTATATTTCCATTCACATTGGGTCGGTGAAATTTAAATGTATATCAGTTGAAAATCAAAAACAATAAGCCGAAAACTCATACAGAAAGAGAGAGAGCGATTTCAATGGAAGTTATTGTATACGAAAATAAATTATCTTCGATGAAAAAAAAAATTAAAAAGATACGAATTGCAGAAAAATATGATAACTTTTTTAAGATTCGGTATGCTCTCAGGGGACGGCCTAATAACTAATAAATTAAATTTATACCAGTAGATGTTCTAAGAAAAAGTAATAATGTATGTTTAATTTTTATCTCTTGTTTTTATATTTTTGAAGAATTATATAAGGGAAAAAGGAAAAAAGATTTTAAAACTGAGAATGAGGTGAAGTTATGAATGAATAAAGTGCAAAGACTACTTGAATGAAAAATTTTGGTGTAAATTATTATATTTTAAAGTGTAAGTACTTCGATGGGATAAAATTCTTTATTTTTACTTTATTTAAATCAACTATCGTGATTTCAGAACAAAAAAAGTCGAAATTGAAAAAAAATCGATTTTTTTTTTAATAGAAGTTATTTGAATTTATTGTTAATGGCACAACAATTTTGTTTTTTATCTTTGAATTTTGTGAATTTTTTTGATAAAAATCGAAGGTGTCCCATCGAAAGAAAATCCAATTTTTTAGTAAAAAAGGCATTAAAATTGTTTTCTCAATTTTAGAATTTTTTTTCAAAATGTACATTAAAAACGAAAAAATGACCCCTATTAAATTAGAATATATTTATTCTTTTCAAAGTTATGATTATTTTAAAAATACTTTGATTGATTTTCTTCAAAAATCGAAATTTCGTTATGGGTTAAGATAGAAAGCTAAAAATTTACTTGGTATTTCTTTCTACATATTATTACATAATAACTAGAGACCGGATTTTTATGCAATAAAAACCGCCAAAATATGCAATTAAAAATGCTGAAATATGCAATTAATATGCAGAATACGTTGAAATATGCAAATATATGCTGTAAAAGATGGCCAAATAAATTTTTTTATGCACTAAAAAATTATAATTGAAAACAAAAACACTATGTATTTGAAGGAGTGCTATGAAAAAAAATAAAATGATAAAGTAAGCTATAGGGACCAAGTGTCGAATATGCACTTTTATTTCGTGAAAAATTGCACAAAAGTCTCATTATATTTAATATATTAAAAAATCTTTAAACTCAAATAAATAATAGGTGCTCTTGAATAAAATCAACATAATAAATATAATAAATTTTCAAAAAATGTGATCGAAAAAATACGGGAGTGCGAGGGTAGTTTTATTTAACAGACACAATTGTATTGTATTGCTTTTATTTTTTATATTAACAACCTTTCTTTTAAAAAATCTGTATTTGGCTCGAAATATGCAATATTTGATAAAAAATTCTTCAAATATGCAACGTTATGCAATATTACTCAAATATGCAGTATAAAATTTAACCCAGAGTATCCTAGATGCATGATTTGGATAGATAATTGATCCTCTGGGACGTATGTGGCGGCAAACAAAATATGGAATTGCATAGGAATCTGGTCTCTAATAATAACATATCAGAAAATTAAAAAAATCGAAGAAGCTTACCGACAAAACGTCGTTGAATTTATATAGAATGACCCATATGTTTATAAAGTAAAGAAAATTTGAAAAAAAATTTAGAAACTTTTTAAAATTTAAAATATAAAATACTAGGTAGGTTTCACAAAAATAAAAGATCAGATCCTTGTTTAGCACGACTCTATATATATTTAGGGTTATAAGCCCATCTTCAGGAGTTCACAAAAGACACTAAACAACCATCTGCTTTTTTTATTTTTGTGAAACCTACCTATTAGTACCTTTATTAGTATTTTATATTTTAAATTTTAAAAAGTTTCTAAAAAAATTTTTCAACATTTTCTTTATTTTATTTAAAATGTTCCACCAAAAACCCACACAATTCTCCCTTAACTATATGTATATGTTTATTTGAATTATGCAGAGGACAGCCGGGTTGACTTCTCTTTATAAACTTAATTAGTTTATTTACTTTTTCATTCCCAACATCAAACAAGCCCCAGAGTGAATTGGATTTGGAGAGCTGTGGGTAAACTACTCAATTTTACAGATAATTGTTAAATTTTCTAAAGAACTATAATATATCAAACGTATTTTATTTATTAGCAATGAATGTAATAGAAAAAAAATATGAATGATGAAAAATTTATCGCTTATTCAAGATGGACTGTATAATAATTGAAGCTAAAAAAAAAACTCCAGTGAAATGTGAAAGAATCTATTAAACGTTCAAATGGCTTCTGATTCTAAACGAGGCAAGAGAATGATTGTTCCCCCTATATCTCTGTCTCTGTCTCTTTCGGTACTGATTTCCTGTCAAAATCTTATATCTCTTGGCCTCATTTTGCGGATAAATTGCCAGCAATAAATTAAATGGTGAATTGCTCTCATACAACCAACGATATTCCCAGTATTCTGCATTTGCTTTGCTGGCTTGCTAGGCGTTTGTGATAATGTCGCGAATTCACAAAATATTATTAACAAAACAACACAAATATTATTAATTTAATGGACGTGGAAGGAAGAGCAATTTTTAAAATAAATGATTATTGGTTATCGATTGAAAAAAAGAGACAAAAAGGGGAGAGATAAGGGAAAACAGAAAAGTGTCACTCAATGAAATATATCAATTAAGAATAATTGGCAAGTTTTTATTTGAAAAAAAGTGAATGTGAAAGAAAATCAGTCATGTGAATTGACACTCTTTCCATTCTATTCCAGAAGAATGTAATTAAAATGAATAATACTGGATTAGTTTAATTACTAATAGTACATTATTAGTTAAGTATTTATAATTTTGTTTTCTAATATGGCTCAATGCTCACGTCAATAAACGTAAAAATCACAAGTGAAAAAATCTTTAGTTATTACGTAATAGACAATATTATTATTATCATGTCATGAATCATCATTTCGTTTCATTCGGTTTTAAACTTTTTTCCAAGTTCAATAATTGTTCCTATTTTTTCATCCATCATTTATTATTTCTTTATTCTATCACGCATCACGCATTTATCCATAGAACAATAGCATTCGATGAATTTGGGGTATAGTAAGAATTAAAAAAGCACATACCCAAGAAAGAAAAGCAAATTTTTCATGATCATTTTCGATTTTATAATTTTTTTCTAAATTTATTTATTTATTTTATTTGTTGAAAAAAATTTTAAGTTCAGTAAGTTATTAACCAATATTTAAGAAAATAGATATCAAAAGTTAACAACTACTTAAATACTTACATCAAGACATGATCAGATTCCACTCGCTTATTGACCGAGCACACGAAGTCCTACAAAAAAAGACATTCTATTATTAAAATGAAAAAATATATTATATATATATGGTATACTATACGTAATTTTTATAGAAATAAACTTAACTAAACTTTGAATGTAAGAAAAGGTTTTTAATTTTAGAAAATTTACTTAGTTTTTCTTCAACAATTTAAAAATATTATCATAAAGTATTCAGTCCAAGATGCTATTTAGCAATATAGTTTAAAAAAATATCGTTGAGTGTTTCGAATTTCTTCAAAATTGGAAAGGCAGTGGAACGGCTTTTTCCAAATTCAATATAGTTCCTGGAGCAGCGAGCGATGCTCGGTAACTTTTTGCCTCTAAATAGCTTAAGTTTCAAATTTCAAGGCTCTGCGACTTACCTTAGACGAGATATGAACGATTAAAGTATTTATTTCGCGACATGACTAATTTACACCCCCTTCCTTTATTTCGATCGGATTAAAATTTATACACGACTAATAACTCATGAGACTTGATAAGTTCACCAATTTTTAGCAAAATCGTTAGACCTTTTTCGAGAAACCAATTCTATATATATATATATATATATATAAGAATTGCTCGTTTAATATAATAAAATTATGAGTTTAAATTGCCGATTACCCCATTTTCTTTGAAATTTAAAGTATGGTTCTATCGGCAATTCTTATATTCAGTTTATTTTCATTATAATATGTTTGGTATATCTGTCTACATCTTTCTTTTTCGATAAACGGTCTTGAATAGTCTAAAATAGTTTTCATTTTAAAGAGCGTAGTGATAAATGAAACTATTTCTATTCATATTGAATTTTTTAAATATAGTTTGATAACTCATAAACTATTTATAACAAGGGGATTAGATTGGAGATTAATTTATTCTATTTTCAATAGTAAAATGATTGAGTTGGTCCAGAGAAGAGACCGGAGTCGACTGTTAAGTTTAGATTGCCCTGCAGATAAATATTAATATCATCACTTGAAAGCCACTTGTGAATTGCCTCTGGGTTCTCTATGGACCATGGACTATGGCCATGGCTGCTTATCACTGAACTTTATTAGGTTATTCGAATATTATGTACAAAGGCAAAATTCGAAAAGCTAATACAATTCATATGTTAGAGAGAGAATATAATAAACAAGGAAAGATATTAAACTAAACTAATAATATATAGCCCAGCCTTTGAATATATTAAATTTTTTCATTTCTGCATATACAATAGAATTTACAACTAATTTTATTTCGTCTTAGTATCAGAACAGATCGCTCATTTGTTGCAACACCGACATAACTCAAAAAATGTGATTTATTTAAATTTAGAATCATTAGACCGGAATTTTTCCAAATGAAGACTTAATCTTTGAATAAAATATTTAGTGCGATAGATATGTCGGAGGGGTTCGCCCCACACAGTACCTATTTGGCCCGAATTTGGGCACTAGGGTTCGATTCGTAAGGGGGTGAATACAAGCATTCTGACATATAATAAAAAATAATCCATTTCATCTAGGGTCTAGAACAACCTGTGGCCCGCGGGCCACATGCAGTCCAGCACTGCAATGAGTGTGGAACACCATAAAATCATAAACTTCCTTAAAACATTGAGATTTATATGTAGAGATATATTTATTCATTTTTTCGAAA
The DNA here is from genome assembly GCA_024734495.1 of Forficula auricularia. Classification (NCBI taxonomy): domain Eukaryota; kingdom Metazoa; phylum Arthropoda; class Insecta; order Dermaptera; family Forficulidae; genus Forficula; species Forficula auricularia. The sequence goes on along the minus strand of JALMQS010000032.1, from coordinate 1,252,460 downwards.
TAAGAATGTACATTTGTACGATATGTGAAGCTTTTTTCAAGAATAAAATTCACTAAAAGTAAAATTATAATCTCAACTAAGTATTTAAGATAAAAAAAATAATGAAGTTGCGAATATTTAAAAATTATTCTTTTTCTCATATTTTCATTTTCTAAAATATTTATTATTTCATTAATTTATATGCTACGACACTAACCAAGTCTATAGTTATCATTCTAGTTACAAGGAGACAAGGAATTGGGGTTTTCTAGAACAATCACAATTAAATGATAATTTCTCTCCTGGAGTAAAACTTGTCAGGACTTGTCTTTTAGTTCTTTGCACTTTCTTACATGTCAATAGATAATGTATATTCAGTGATTATTATATCAGTGACCTTTTTAAAAAATAAATTATCATTCCTCATATCCTTATGCAAAATTATAACTTTATAATATTTGAAGTTTTGAAATTAAAACTTCAACGTTTTTGTTATTTGAGATATAAATCCTTTAAAAAAATATTAGCTCGACAAGCATGTATACTCGGGTTCAACTCCTGAGGGGACAAAGCCCTCTTATATGCAATGTAAAAATATTCTCCTAAAATCTTAGATTTTTGACCTTAATTAAATTCTTTCTTGATATACATATTTGGTTTTCACCGTGAGTTGTATTTTTGAAAAAGGAATTCATCTAATTTTCAAAAAAATATAACCAAACCTTCGGGTTAATTATTTTAATGAATGATCCGTGACGTAAAACTTTTTTCAGGTTAGTATAATTTTTGCTTTTTCCGTTCGAGTCAAATATGGAGTAAAAATTTTTAGCTTCTCTTTAATACATTGCATGTCGGAGTGTGGTTTTGTCTCGAGGGTCGAACTAACAAGCCCGGCAAGCATGTTAGTACTCGGGTTCAACTCCTGAGTGGACTAAGCCCTCTGATATGCAATGTAAAAAATTCTACTATAATCTTAGAATTTTGACTTAATTAATAAATTAAATTCTTTCTTCATATACAGGGTGGGGCATAAAGATCTACCACATTTTGAAAAGGTTTAAAAATTGAAAAAATTTAACTATAAAGGGACTGAATATATTTTTGAAAAGAACATAAAATATTTTTTTTTTTTAATTGTGTTTTAAAAATTATCAGACAAAAAAAAAGGGGGGGGGGGGTCAAAAATGAAAATTCTAGCCCTTTCGACCAAACTCAACCAAATTTTGTATACACATTCTGTGGGCTCCAAAAAGACTAGAAATGCAAAAACTAACCGAATTTTGTATACATAGTTTTGTCGAAAGGGCTAGAATTTTCATTTTTAACCTCCCAACCTTTTTTTTGTCTAATATAATGTTTAAAATATATTTAAAAACAAATTTATTTTATGTTCTTTTCAAAAATATATTCAGTTTTTTTCTAGTTAAATTTTTTCATTTTTTATACTTCTTCAAAATGTGGTAGAACTTTATGCCCCACCCTATATTTGATTTTCACCGTGAGCTGTATTTTTGAAAAAATTCATCTAATTTTCAAAAAAGATACTCAAACCTTTGTGTTAATAATTTTTTAATATCTTTTATGTTGAATTCCAAGATGAGAAATAAATAAATGTTTTTCAAAGGCTAGTATTTCATCAATTGACAGAAGAAATGACTTTTTCCAATGTTCTGATACTGGTGGGGATGGATCAATGGTTTCTGGTACTAATTAACAGCCCAGCCGGCACATTCATCGGGGGAGGACGGGAATGGGAATGGGAATGGGGATGTTTGGAACAATTGGGGAAGCCACATCCTGTATGTATGTAGATACGTCTGCGCTTCTCGTTTAGTTGATTGAAATTCATTCCCTTGCTTCCAGGGGGAATTCGCTAGATATATTCGAATAGCAACGACGTAGGTAACGTAACGTTACACCTACGGAATGGTCAACGCATGGCTAACCATCCCCCGAGAATTCGGGCTCATTGTCATATGCAATTATCCCAACGGCTTTATTGCAACTTTTTTTCACCCCCAGGTTATTAAGAAAAATTGTCCCTTCGAAATGCTTCTTCATCAATATATTATGTAATAGGATGTTCATGCAAAAAACAACCGATTTCAAAAAAGAGACCATTAAAAAATATAACAGAAGGGTAGGTAATTAACTTCCGGGCTGGTTTTTTTAATTCATTTCGTGAAATGAATGTTGAATAGAAGAAGTTTTATTATTTTTTCACTTTTAAAATTTTCATATATATTCTACGACATCATATATCATTTTTAGATTCCATTTAAAAAAAAAAAAATAGAACAGGTTCTCCCAATTAGTGTCACTACAATGTCTCTCAGAGTATTGTAGGTCGAAAACTAAATAGAATAAAACGATCTGAAATTTAAAAGATATATGTATTCATTGGCTTGCAAATTAAAAATCGTATTAAAATTTTAATCAAATGAATATTTCGGGAAGGGTAGAATTCATATGTGGAGTCAAAAATAATAAGTAAAAAAACATCCCTTTAATTAGAATTGTCATTATTATTTTTATTCTATTTATTTCGTTTTATAATGGCGGTGGGAGAGAGCTCGCATGATGGTCATTTTTTCATGATTTTTACACCTGTTGGCCATTAGAATAACGTATAATTATGAAAAATTCCACCTATTCACTCGTTTCCTTCTTATCATCGACACCTAAAGGGGGCCATACACTATCATACAAATTGCGATGCACAACGCTCCGTAGCTCAAGTGAACCTTCCACCAAGAAAACTGCCAGAAAACTGAAAAATATTGCGCAACTTTCCCATACACAACACAACACGTTGCGCAAACGCTCCCGTTGTGCAAAAGATTTCTAACATTTTTGAAACTTGTCAAACATTTACGCAACGCATCAAACACTGCCATACACTGTCAAACAATTGCGCAATAGCCTGTGTTGCGCAATTTGTTTGACAGTGTATGGGCCCCTTAAGAATAAATTTTCAAGTATTTTGATTATAAAGTTATAAAGTACAGAACCTTCAATTATGGTTTCTGACTCGCACTTGGGCAACTTATTTTATTTTGAAATCTTCAGAGAACCGATAGAACATTTCCAATTCCCATTTTGAAGTTGATTAATTCTTAAGAAATCACAAGTATTTCTTCTGTTAACCGACGATTTCTATAACATGAAAAGATTCAAAAATTTAAAGATAATCATATCAAGTAGACATTGATGAGGCAGCCAAAAAAGCACAAAATATTAATACATCTGTCTTTTTTTATTCATAAAACCGACAGCCGGAGGTTTATTCCCTCCTTCTTCAGGGCTTGAAAAAGTCAGTGAAGGAAACTAATGCGGCATTCCCCTTCTGTCGATTTTTTCAGTGGCAGTAACAATAATTTTCTGTATTTCATTCTCAGCAGAATTATAATTGCTAATTATAATTCTGCTGAGAATGAAATACAATATTATTGTTAATAAGCACTCGAAAGAGGAGACAGAGGGGAATGCTGCATTGGAATCTTCACCACTTTAAAAACCCTGAAGAAGGAGGAATAGCTCTCGAAACGTCGGTTTTATGAATAAAAAGATAGTGTAAATTATCTTCTTCTTTTTTTGGACTGCCTCATCAATATCCACTTAATTCACTTATCAGTCCGTCTCCAAAAATTACTCCAATCTTAGTTAACCAATCTATTTAAGCTATATGTTATGTGTTTAAATTCAGATTCACTAAAACATGACATTTTACAAATGAAGATTAAATCTTTGAGATAAATATTTAGCTTGAATCATAGACCTGATGTGTCCACCTCCCGGCAAAAATTCAAATTTAATAAATAAAAGTAAAATTTGGAGGTTCATAATGCTTGAAAATGTAATTTTCATGAGTATTTATTAAAAAAAAATAATTTGACTTCAATCATAGGCACAGGACCCCCCTTACTTGCAGACTTTCATACACGTTTGAACATTTTTGCTCCCACATACTTTTGTACCTTGCAATCAGCGAAAAAATTAGACGAAACATTGGTTGACAGTCTCGTGATTGTTTGGTAATTTTAAATCTGCCTCTATCGACAATGAACTTGAACTTTTAATTTGATTAAATCTAGTGTGAAATTGATTAATCCGAATTTGAAATTCAAAAGGGATAGTTTCTAATACTAATAATTAAACAGTGTATCAAAGGATTTTTTTAATGAAATGAAAAAAAAGTAAAAGGTTTCAATCGCTTTTAATAAAAATGTGAAGGCAGGTAGGTTCTCATGATGGTAGGTGGAATGCCAGCACTTGAGACGGGTTCTTTATTTAATTAAACACTTGTATTAGTGAAATGCGGGAATGAAGAGAGAAAAAAAAGAAGGTTTCCATTTGCCCGGCCACAAGTTCTTGTCTGTCGTTCCCCTATATTTCCACACTGCAAATCTCTCTGCAAACATTCATGGATTGCAAAATGTTTAAATATGATCCTGGCAAAGTGGATCCCGAATAAGCACAAAAGGTCCACCACCATCCTCGGCTCTTTCTATATTTATTCAGACCAGCAAATTAACTCCCGGGGATTTCTAATCTCGATTTGTTTGGTCGTCATTTTATTCATAGATAGATTGTAGAAAGAGATGGATGTTGGTTGTACTTAATAAGAGCGTAAGAGTTGAACCAGCAACTGTGGAATTGAGTTCATTTATTCTTCATCAGTTTCAATTTGGACTAAAAATAAAAGATGCTATATCTCTCTGTGTGCGGGCGCTTCCATACTCAATCCTTTTGGATTTAATCTAGCCAGTGTGCAAATGAAACGTCGTATCCTTAGAGACCATTTATACACTATAGACCATCTCTAAAGTGCTGTAGATTCAGACATTGATAACAAAATGTTACTTTTCACTGAGGTGCTCCTAGGGAATCAAAATTTGTTCCTATATTTGAAATTCATTTAAACAATTGAGTTAGATAAAGTGTTTTCTATTTGTACATCTCCATGTGAAACAATATAGGTAAAAGATTTTTTAGTACTGTTTGGAATTTTACATGAAGATTTTCAGATGAATTTTACATGAAGATTCAGAAATATCTCTTTCAGACGATATTAAATTTATTGTTTCATTTTTTGACGATTCTCAGAGAAGCGCTGTTGTTTTTGTTGTTAGCGCAGTTTTTGAATTGATTATAAATATTGTGCACAATGACTTCAAAAACCAAATGTATTGTATCGTTATATTTTAATCAAAGGAGTATTTTTCTACTTTTTTCTATAGCAACGAAGTTCTCATAGAAAACATTTAACTTGTAAAACAAATATATTTATTATCGAAAAAAATACAAATCTTTTATAAAAAAACAATCCAGAACACGTTTATTTAAAAGCCAAACGTTTCGGGAGAATTTCTCCCTTTTTCAATGGGGAAAAATTTTCAAAAAAGAAAAAAAAGCTTTCTTTCTCTAAAATTTAGAATCACTATTTTTCTTTGTATTTTTACAATTCACTACACAACAATTCGAAAAACCCATTTTTCGTTTGTATTTAAAGTTATTAGAAGAAAATGCACAGGCAAATTTGCCAAATTCAACCGCCTACAACGCTGCGGTCGTTTCTCGTACCCCTCCAACGTACTGCACCCAGCCAATATATTTATTTTTTTTATGAAAATAGCATTAATAAATTTTAAATAAACTAAAATAAAATTTTTTAACTTTATGCAATGGGAAAATTGCATCTTTTTCACATAAGAAAAGCTGATATCTTAAAATTAATATACTCATACTATTATTGATAATAACAAATATTTTGCTTGGAATATTTCCTTAGATTCAATTTCGATATAAAAATTCAAAATATTCGAAAAAAGAGATTAAAAAACAAAAACTCATGCTGTCTTAAGGAGGAAGGGGGGGTGGGGTGGATAAGTGGCTCTTGCTACAGCCAGCCTCTCTAAGAGTTATAAAATTACTTTTTTGATATTAATTTTTTCCTATTAAAAAATTATTTGATATTAATTTTTTCTTATTAAAAAATTAAAGCAAAAAATAGCAATTTTACTAATTACGAACAAAGGAAGAGTAATGGGTTTAAAACTTAATTAATTAATTTATTTAATAACATGTACGAAAAATTATTAAATTTAAAAATTAAAAAATCATACATTATTTTATGTATTTATCATAGGCATGCATGGTCTTTTGACTTGAAAATACCTCGAAAATCCTAAAATAATCCTTAATCACTTGTGGTCTTAAAATACAAGGTTTAAACTGATCAAACAACTTGAAACTAAATAATTTTTGACTGATCCTCGAATTATATTATGGATAATCGGATTACCTCTTGAGAGGGTCTTAAGGGGAAATTAAATTTTGGAAATGACCAGAACGGCCATCCCCTTTGGACGTCAGCGACCCAATGGTTTTAAACTATCTAACAAACAAAGCCAAACCAAAATCCACTTATAGCCGAATAAACTCTTTGCTCAGCCCTCTTCTTCAACTTAGAATCAAATACTTAATGGAAACATCTAAATTAAACAAACCCAGTATTTTTACTAGAGTCAAGGTGAGAACTTAACTTTAAATAGAACTCAAGGGTCAAACAGATTGTAATTAGGCTCAACTTGGGGGAGATCCAGATCCATTAAACAAGGCCTAAATCAAATTTAAAATTTCGATTCAGTGAAGACATAATAGAATTAATCAAAATAGAAATGACCATAATTAAATTAAATAAATAAATAATAAACTATTTTTAAAAGACTATAATTTGATTATAAAAATAAAGTTTAAATTTCTAAGGAAATCACTTGGTCGTCATCAACTATATCCAAAAGGAAATAGATAATTTTTAATTGTAATATACCAGATTATACAAGTCAGGTGTGTTCACCCCTTTCATTTCATATGGGATCTACTAGATGAAGAACTCTCATGGTTTCCTTGGTAACTATTTTTATTTATTTATATTGTTAAGGTATTTATTAGCTAGTAAAAATCCCGAAAGGCGTGACATCTCTTCAAGATATAAAGAATCAATAATTACATGTAAAATCAAGCAAATTTACCCCTCTTGACATTTATTGCCAGAAAGTTATAAAGGATATAAAATGTAATCCCCCTGTTAGATATATATAGCGCCTCTGATTTACGCCAATTCTTAATTTGAAAATACATTTAAACAACGATTTTCTGTTCTTGTTAAAATAGGTATCGGAAATCAGGGCGATATACAGAAAGATCAACAGATTCACAGGAAAGTAAATGAAATAAGCTGACGTGTTCTGATGTGGCCATCCACTTGACTTTACCATAAGACCTGGACTCTAAAATTATTTATAATCATGTCTGGGGGGGGGGGGGTTAGTTTTTGAATTTTATACTTCTGGGGTCCCACTGATTATGTATATAAAATTTGGTTGAGTTTGGTAAATGGCCAAGATTTTCATGTTTTGGGGGGGGGGGGGGGTCCTTGGGCGGTTAGTTTTTGCATCCTCCATCCCCCTTAATTTTGGGTCGATATGCACCAAAATCTAATCAGCTCTTAATCTCAATGAACCAAAACTACGTGTGAAATTTGGTTTTGATATTCAGACTAGTTTTTGAGCTAGCTCGTCCACAAAAATTTGGTAACGCACAGACTAACTAACAGACAGACTAACAGACATTTTGGCAAAACAATTATTATCTTGAAAAATATAATTTTTTCGATGTTCACTTAATAGAGCTTTTTAATAGAGTAAAATGCCATGGTTTCGATCAATTTTTCTAATCAAAATAGTTTAAGCCGTTTTTGATATATTTCGAAAAAAAGAAGGAAAAAAACCATTTTTTTCATACACGATTACAATACTTGACCATACCCTGTATGGCAAAGTAAAAATCTTTAAACTTAAATGGAAGTCTTTTTAATTAGACTACCAATAATTTTGTTACTTGCTAATTTGGTGATAAGCCGAGGCTTTTATTAAAAAAAATAAATAAATAATTTATAACAAAATGATATGGAAATAAATTACTAAATAGGTTTTTGAGAAAATCGAGTCTGGGTGAAAAAATATAAAAAAGTAATATGACACGAAATGGTGATTTATGAAACAGCTTTTTGATTTCTATAAAGAACATTTATTTGATACAAAATATAAAAAATTATCACCTCCGCTTAAATCTTTAAAAAAGTATTTACCCCATCTAGAAATAAAAAAAGAAAATTTGTCATCGGTTTTCTTGAAAATGTGATAATAATAGGGACTCTCGGGAAGGCGAAGTCAAAACCATCATATATTTCTTTCCCTCTATCTTCGCTATATATATATATATATATATATATATATATATATATATCTATATATCTAATGGAATTCTTGTGTTCGTTTGCAAGGCTCGGGGCTTAGAATTGGTGAGGGGGGGGGGGGGGGGGCAGAGCAATTGGGAAACTTTCATTTCTACTTCTCTTTCTCATACTAAATCACAATTTCAAATCAAATCGTGTCAAATAGCTAATTAAATTTGTATTCGGAAGGAGGCTACAAATTATGCAAACAACAAACGTCAATGTTATTCCAGAGTATTTGTAACCAAGGAACTACAGAGAATTTAATGAGAAAATTTCAGACTTTTAGTACTTGTCTATAACTTTAATAAATCCCACTCGGGAGCAAATTGTGTTAGTCATACTCACATGAAATTTGCATGTTTTCTTTGATAAAATGATTTGTGTGCATGAAAATTTTTTATAAGATTGTGGAATCTTATATTTGAATATCGACTAACTCCAACCTAGACAAAATTTATGAAATTTTGCATACATACTAATTTCCGGAGAGAATTAGGGATTTGTGGATTCATCATAATTTTTAGTTAAACATGTGTTGCATAAATAGAAATTTAATGAAATAACTAACAAATTAAAAACAAAAAACTGCTTTTATTATAAAATAGAAATTTTGTTTTTATTAATGGGAAAATCTACATACCTACTCACATGACTAAAAATAAAAGCATGTGCGCTTAGTCTCTATAAATTACGTCAGACACACAAGAGAAACTCAGATTTGTGACAAAATGTGACAGGGGAGCCCGGGGATCTTAAAAATTGTGATGTCACAAAAATTAATTTAAAATTTTTTTTAATTTTTAAATATATCTTTTAAATTTATTTATAATGTAATAATAATAGTAATAGGGAATATTGTGATAAATGATATGAATAAAAATAAGTAAAACTTAAAATATATTTAATCCCTTTAGTTGAGTTAAATTTATAAAAAAAAATCTACTATTATTAAATTATAGGCTATACTGTATAAAAGTGATAGTGTGACGTCACAATATAGGGGGCTCTATGAAACTTTGACAGAATGTGGCACAGGGGTAGGGAAGGATCTAAAAATCTTGAAATTCATGTGACGTAAATTATGGACGGCCCCTTATTTCAATAAAATTTCAAACTAAAAGTGTCCAAGCTTTTAATAAGCTTCCGTTCTAAATTAAAATAAGAGCCTACTAGTTTTAGTAGTAGTCTCTTATCAGAACAAATTAAATACAAACTTGAAATATACATGTTAGGAGTTCCTATAGGTATATTCATAATTCATGTCCGCCCCCGTGGTGTAATGGTCAGAGTAACTGACTGGCAACCCGGAGGTCTCGGGTTCGATTCCCGGCTATACCCAGACATTTTTTCTGTAAGTATAGGGTCTGGTAATAAAAATTAAGTGGGAGATAAATGTAACTGAATTTATCGCGCGGAGAATTTACCATCTGCTCGAAGCCCCTAAAACCTTAGTAAATTGGATATTAAATTGTATCTAAGTTTCTGAGATTGGCTCGTGATCCCGGCTTCTTTTCCTTCTACTCTGTTCTTTTCACGATGGAGGGGCCAGCCCATACAGGCCTTTAGGGGATCCACCTTCTGGTGTATCTCCTTCTCACATCAATATCATTAAAAAAAAAAAATAAAATAATATATTCATTTACCCCGAAATTTAAAATCATATTAAAATTTTATTGTTGCAATTATTTTCGGAAGAGATGAATTTTTGAAAGCCGACAGGACCCAAAAATAGCCCCTTCATTTTAAATTTAATTAAATTAAAAAAAAAAAAACATTTACCTTTAATCTACTTAAAAAATCATTACAGATAACATATATAATGATAAAAAAAAAATATTTAACCCCGACAAAAATTCAACTCTCCCGAAAATAATTATTCGATTAAAATTTTAATATAATTTTGGATTTTGGAGAAAACATTCATAACTTGTAAATTTCAAATTTGTACATAATTTACCAGCTACAGTGTTTTGATAGACGAAGAGACTAGTATCGACACTACAATAGAGCCATTTTAAAGTAATTAGAACGTAACAATAAAAAAAGCGTGGGCGCTTATACCTTGAAATTTGGCTTTTATTTTTTGTAATGTGAGTATAAAGATTTTTCCACAAATAGAAAAAAAAAAGATTTCCTACTTTATTTTCAAATAAAAGACTGTTTTGGAAAAAGTTTTTATTTCATTATATTTTCATTTTGTGTAACACAATATTCAAAATAATAAATAAATTACCTTATTGCAATATTTTCAAAGGGTTCTTTTGGTAACGATTCCTTATCTAATATTTCTAAAGGATTTTAATTAATTTAGCGATCAAGCAAAAGATAGCAGGTATCCTTTCATTTTAAAATCTCGCATTTATCATAGAACACGAACCTTTCCAGCCTCTATTCATCCAGTCATAAATGGAAATAAAATTCTTATGTTATATTTCATTGAAGATCTTTTTGCATTTAAATCTGAATGGAGGTTAATTTTCATCAGAGAAAAAAAAAATTGATAATTCAATTGAAAAGGCAATTAGAGGTAGGTAGATAAAAAAAGAGAGAGAGGCTAAGGTCTATTAAAAAATATCAAGTCTTGTTTTAGGGTGCTCTGCATTACTTAGACTTACACTGTATTAATAACAGGACAATATTAAAAAACATAATTCATTTTGTTTAATTTTTTTAGGCAGATTAGAATAAAATTCACTGCTCGTGAAATTGTTAACACGGATTTTTTTTACTAAACTTATAATTAAATGAAAAAGTGAAAGGTGATTTCTGGAATTTATAGTGATTTTACAAATTTTTCTTGGCAAAATAGTTGAGTTAGAAAGTTATTGCTGGGCTTTTTTTTATTTATTTATCGTCACCGGAAACAAAGCCTATTTAGACAGCACATCAGTAAAGTGTTAGTAGGGTTAGTGAGGGAGCCGAGTTTTAGCCGGTCGAAATCTTATATGCTAGCCAGGCTCGAACCCGGGCCTCCCGCTTGAACATAGTCATCAACGATGCTGAAGCGGGGCCAGCGCCTTAGCCAGCTCGGAGAACCCGACTCCCCTATTGCTGGGCTTAGAAGTGCAATTTATTAATACAAACATGTGCCAATTTCCAGATTATTAACTGCAATCATTTGATCTCCTTCGAGTACCATACCCGAAACGCGTGTCGGCGCCTCTCCACATATACCTGTGCTGAGTGTGTTTAGTTGTTTTACACAGATATACGGGACCTACTTTTTAACGCCGGTTCCGAACGGCTAATTTGGTGAGGTCACTCGGCAATTATACTCTTGGTAGGTTGCCATTACTTTCCAAGAGGAGGCGACTGCAAATATCTATCTGCCGAGACTCGATCTCGAACCAGCGATCTCCAAGTCAGCGACCCAACACTCTATCCACTTACCTACAGTCGCCTCAATCATTTGATAGCTCATCATGATATAAAAATTCGATTTCTTCTAATGTTTTGAATTTTTAAGCCTAAGAAGATAAAAATAACAATTTGTAATGTGATCTTCGTTTTAGAAATACAAATATTCTGACACTAGAATGAACTTTCTACAACTTTCCATTCTTGAGTCTTGATTCAGACAAGCTGACAGACACAGAGAGTAAAAAAATGTTAAATTTCTCCAGTCCAATTGAAAATTTTGGAGCGGCTTTAAAACATTGGTCCATCCGACAGGTAGTCCGAGGAATAAAAATAACTTTTTTTTATATATGTAGGTATATACCTAAATGCTTAAGATAAAAAAAAAACTTTAAAGCTCTTTTGAGAAATAGACGATAAACTTAAAAAGAACCGAAGTATAAAGATACTTCCAATTGGCCGATTTAACCTAAAACATGAATGGATATCATGGGTCTATAAGTAAAGTAAGTTTCAAATTTTAAATTGCTGAGATTCACTGTTTTTGAGTTATCGTGACTACAGAAATATAGATCATCCAATGGATTATTTAACCATTTTTTAGTTCAAGAGATTACAAAATGCGAATATTTACTGAAAACTTGTACCTACTTTAGCTATAAAAACTATCGTATACTAACTACTTCCAACTTGCATTTAAAAATTTAAAGTTAATTGTAAAGATTTTTTTATCGAGAGTTGATGATTCAGCAAGAGAAATCAATGAGGTTGTTCTCTGCTTGATTCAAATAAACATATATCTTAAATTGAAAGTTTTTGTGCCGAGGGTAGCAGAATTTTTATATATTGAAGGAAACAATAAAATAGTGTGTCTTCTGCTGGAATTTTAAATTTTATTTATAATTCCAGCAGAAGACACACTCTTTTATTGTCTCCTTCAAAACATATTACCTCTTTCTAATCGGGTATATGAATTCATAGAAAATAACAGAATATTTCTAATTAAAAGATCAAACTATAGTCTCTATATAATATTTATATTTATTTACATCAAGCAGAGAACATCTTATTGATTTCTCTTCATTAAAAGTTGAAATTAAAATAATGAAATTAGATAATTTCGAAAAGTATATTTTTAGTGATGATATCACAACACTTTATTTATTCGATCTATATAATTGAAAATAAAAAATAATAATATTTTAGGTGAAAGTGATCCATCCTATCATTTCAACCTCGATTAATCGTAAATAGAGAATGCATTTAGTTGAGTGATATGTGTGGGTGTAAATGTACGGCACTTTATAATTATGATATTCTATTTAAATGGCATGATAATCTATATTATCTGTCGGATTTATATAATTAATTATAAATGGAGATGTTGCTTAGATTTAGTGCACATTATACAATTTAGAAAGCATTTTGGGTGTTTAATTGAAAATACGTAGTTTGAAATATTATATTTACTGTATCGTAGAAACATATAAATCGATTTTCAAATAAGAATAACATTGGTTTCTTGCATATTTACTTACTTACTCCTGGGCGCTACAACCCTTCGTGGGTCTTGGCTTCACGGGCGATCCTCTTCATACGGCCCTATCCTGGGCTGCCGTTTCAATATTTTGAAAAAAAATTAGTGTTGTAAATTTTGAATCTTATAAAATTTATGAATGAGAGGTGTAGGGTGTAGTGTGGGGATTGTAAATTAAAGGTTTTCATCAAACATAGACCCAAGATTTATGAAATGAATAGAAAAATATCTTTACTAGCGTCTAGATGACGGTGATGATGATGATGCCTTCAATATCAGTAATGGTGAGCGTGAGAGTCGATCGATATTAATTTACTAATTTTTTATGCAGGTTAGTGTTAGTCAGTACACCACGGCCGTCGGCCAAGAATAACATTATAAAAAACGTTCTGTAGAGTGGGGGAGGGGGGGGGCTGCTGAAATCTCGCCCCGGGCGCCTACAACCCACCCGACGAACCTGTTTGGACTCCGAGATATTCCAGGTCTCTTTTTTTATGATTTCTGCCATCTCATTTGAGTTCTTCCTCTTGGTCTTTTTCCATCTGGTGATTTCTCCCAAACTGATTTTATGATTCGAGGGTGGTCACTTCGTATAATATGCCCAGCCCATCTCAGTCTGCAACTTTTGATGAGTTGTACAATATTTGGAGACTGGTAGAGTACTCGGAGTTCCAGGATGGACCTAATTCTGTACTCTTTCGTCGCCAAGTCTTCGGTGAGGCCAAATATAATTCTGAGAATTTAGGGAAGCTAACTTTTGCATTCCTAGTTCCCTAGGGCCTTAAAGGTAACTGTGCAAAATTTTATCCAATTCGTACAAAGGGTTCCAATTTTTAAACACCCACTATAATTTTTGGTCTGATTTCAACCAAAATATAATGAGTTTTTAATAAGAATATAAAATATCTAAACATACAATTTTGTTTTGATAACTTCGTTTATTTCTTAACTAGAGTACCTACTCAAAATTTGGTAACCCAGAGACATATGCACAAATCTGTTAACAAAATTGGATAATGCACTAAAAAACAATTTTGAAAAAATAATAATATGTCTTCGAATATAAAATTTTCATTGTTCATTATTGTAACCGAACGAGGAAAATTGTCTCATTTTTTTACCAAAATAGTTTTAGCTGTATTTAAAATATTTTGAAAATACGAAGGAGAATAAATAAATTAATCCACCATACCCCATATAAAAATCAAATTATATATTATCTAGCGTCGGTCTCATGATGGACTATCAAAGGTGCTATTTCGTGCATGGCAGGTGAATTTCAGACTACACTCGTATACCAGCGATTTTCTAGGAATTTTATTATAATCATATTTCTTCTTTCTATATTTATATTTCAGTTAAGCGAAATCTTTTTCTAATTTGGTATGAAAATATTTATATGAATTATATATATTTTTTTTTTTTTTTTTTTTAAATTTTATTAAAATATTAATTATTTTACATTAATTGTCATACCTTGTATTTTCGCTTCGATTCCGGAAATTGCTTCTCCACCATCCGAGTGGCACTTATTCATATTTAGTCCTTGTTTTTAATAAGAGGAAAAATCTAATTAGATAAAAAAAAACTTCTTTTTCGATAATTATTTCAATTCCGTTATTCCCCAATCAAGTCGATTGGATCATTCATGAATTAAATTGTCTTTTTTATTAATATTTATTAAATATTTGTTTTTCTCCAGTCGTGAGATTTAATAGTTTCTTAGTTAAAAGTGAAACTAAAATTTATGAATTTATGTTTTTAAATCTTAAATCTAGACCCACGGCAGTGTGTCAACTAAGTTCGGAAAAACGGGAGACTCACCGTCCATGTATATATTTACACGAACCATTTCAAGCTACTTTCGACCCCCCCCCCATAATTCAAAAACTATTAGACCTACACACTTCAAATTTTGCACACCTAATAAGACCTACTGAAACACCTAGAATCCCAAATTTCATGAATAAATCTATTATGGTTCTTGAGTTATTAGGATCTGAAAAATGGCATTTTTAACACTGATTGAGTGACTGATTCACATATCAAAAACTTAGATTACTTCCGCTGACCCTAGAATGCTGAAATTTGGCATTCTGGTAGAGTTTGGGCTACAATTAAAGGAAAAAACCGAAAAAGTGAAACTTTTCCTTTTTCAGGACCTAAAATAAAGGGGTGAAATCGATAGGTTTAATTAACATATAGTGAAAATACAATCAAGCTAGAATTCTGAAATTTGGCATACTGGTAAAGCTTCGCACTTTAATAAATGAAAAAATTGAAAAACCGAAACTTTCCCTTCTTCGGGGCCCGAAATGAAGGGTTGAAATTTACCAAAAACCGACCGGGTTTTTAACAGATATTTTATGAGATATGTTTAATAATTATTAATATAAACGTTTAAATGTATTTATTTAGATATAACTTTTTAATTTTACTGATACCTATCTGTCCAAAAACATAAATGTAAAAAAGGGGTCAAGTTCCGTTCAAACGGCTTCGCCGACAAAAGGGCTGTAATCTTAACGGGTACCAAGTTCCATTGCAGTTGCTTAAATCATAGCTATAGGGATGTACAACGTACTTCAAATGATTTAAAAGAAGGTTTGTTGGGTTCTTTGATATTAAATGTATAACTTGGCAAATTTTATATCCAACTAAATTGTTTGTAGTAAAATCGGTCCACATGCCATAAAGAGAAATAAAAGTTCAAAAAAAAAAAAAAAAAAAAAAAACAACTGATAACCTCCTTCTTTTTTTCAAAGTCTGTTAATAAAATAGAACAACTAGCAAAGCTAAATTTTAAGCTTGTATTAAATACCTATCATCACGTTAAACCTAAGATATTGTCTATTATATATTGCCAAGTTATAAATTTAATATCAAAGAACGTAACAAATTTTCTTTTAAATCAATTGAAGAACGTTGTAGGTACATTCCTAGAGCTATGATTTAAGGAACTGCTATGTATATTGCTATAGATCTTAACCCTTTTGTCGGCGAAGCCGATTGTGCCGAACTTGGCCTCTTTTTCACATATATGTTTTTGGACAGATTATTATGGCTTGCAACAAAAAAACAGCCAATATGATTTTGATATGCTAAAATTCTGAAAGTAATTAAATTTCTCCGCTCTGGTCAAGGGAATAGAAAGCTCCAAAGGGAAGCGATTCGGTCTAGTGACGAAACCCTCCTCGGGGTTTGAGTAACGAGGCTCTCTTCAAGCTATACTGATTTTAACTTAACGCTTAACTATAACTACTATCGTTATATGAACATGTGAAAGTCTTAAACACTACTTAACAGTGGATTAATCTTCTAAATAATAACTTTTGGCTCATCATCGAACATCTTGTTGAGAAGAAATAGTATTTGGTTTCATAATTATTGATATTGATTACTAGTATTAAATGATAATAAATGGAATATAAAAATTCGAATAACTGAACATTTTCGCAATTTTAAAAAGCAGAAAAAATAAGATTCTCAAGCTGAACACCTTAAAATAAATAACCACTTATTTCCAGATGACTCAGTTTTTTTACTTTATCATACAGGATATGGTCAAGTATTGTAATCGTGCATGGAAAAAATGGTTTTTATGGTTCGTTTTTTTCGAAATATCTCAAAAACGGCTGAAACTATTTTGATTAAAAAAATTGAGGGAAACCATGGCATTTCGGTCTACAAAAATGCCAGAATAAGTGAACATCAAATAGAGATAATAACTGTTTGTCAAAATGTCTTTTAGTACGTTAGTACGTCCGTTACCAAATTTTTGTGGACACACTAGCTCAAAAACTATCGTGAATATCAAAACGAAATTTCACAAGTAGTTTTGGTGGATTGAGATTAATAGCTGATTAGATTTTGGTTGAAATTGAACCCAAAATTAAGGGGAGGGGTTTAAAAATTAAATTTATAAAATTTTCAAACTAAAAATTTAAAAAGCTCGAACTTGGTTGGCGCTATGGTAAATTAAATATGCTTAACACCTGTAATTTATGCAACCATTTATCATTTTAGAGAAAAATAATAGAATATTCAAGGCGCTCTTGTACAATGCTGCCCTCCTTTCCTTAGAGGTTAGATTTTGAATGATGTTTTGATTAAACACGATAGATAAATAAATATACTTCGCTACTTCAGGAGCGTATTCTATTCATTGAATCACTCTAAAAGCTTATATTTTCTTGCTTCGTCTGCCTTTCTATTTGTGTTTTTACTTTACCATAAAGTGTTTTTTTGCTTCATTTTTTCGAAATATATAAAAAACGGATGGAACTATTTTAAATTAAAAAAATGAACATAACTATAGCGTTTTTTCTAAATAATTATAAATTATTTTAATTCATATTAAATATAAGAGAGTGGTCAGGTGTATGGTAAAGTCATGGTCATGTTTTTTTTCGATAAATTGATGTGAGAAGGAGTTACACCAAGAAGGTACAGCCCCTTAAAGCCTGAATTGGCCCCTCCGTGAAAAGAAGAAGAAGAAAGTTTTTATGGGCTGGTCACGAGTCGAAGATATCTGTCGATGCGAGTTTTAAACAGCTGAATGTTTTAAAATTATTGGATAAAAATACTTGGTAGGTTTCACATTAAGATATAAAAAAATAAAACGAATTTATTTTTAGAGAATCTTTAATCTCGATATATATATTTCGGGTGACTAACCCATCTTCAGGAGATACAGAAAGTAACTGAAATATATATATCGAGATTAAAGATTCTCTAAAAATAAATTCGTTTTATTTTTTTATATCTTAATGTGAAACCTACCAAGTATTTTTATCCAATAATTTTAAAAAATGTTTCACCAAGTACCAACACCAAATTCCTTAAAAACTATTGAATGTTTTAAGTCGCAGGGTAGACGGTGGCAGGAAGCGAGTTCCAGTCTCTGGAGGTTATAGGGATAAACGATTTAGCGAATACACTGGTTCAATTCTTATCCAATTTGACAGCAAAATGAAAACCGCATGTTTCTTATAAAGAGGACTTTAGGAGGTATATTTGATTTCAGCTCGACTGAACAAACGCCATGATAGTGTATGAAAGGGCAGAAATGGCTCTACGGTGAGTTGAGGGAGTTAGTTAAGGCCGGGTCTCCTATTAGTTTAATTGCTCGCTTCTGAATGGTATCAAATTAATTTAAAGCAATATGCGACACAAGCTAGTAATAACTGCTAGTGAGTCTAGAAATCTTAAAATCGTAGAACAAAAATCTAAATCATTGTATTAATATCAACTAGTTTTTGGTTAATTTTTTTTTAACATCTAAAAGTTTTCTTTAAATAAATACAAAAATTAGAATAATAAGGGAGTAAGTTTATCTTTCCCCTTCATCCATTGTATGTATTTCTACTCCAGACAGGGACATAATTATATAAAAGGTCGATGTGCTCTCATTTGGTATTCGTTTGTTGAGTGACCAGCTTATTATTACAACAAAACGAAATTATTTATTTCCAATCGAGTATTTGAACCATGGGAAATAAAAGATAGAATATTTTTAATTAAAGAAGATGAAGGCCAAATCTTCAAAACTATAGTCTCTAACAAATAAATTATATACTTTCATATTCTTGATTGTCAAAATTTCTGTACACAGTTATTTTTTGCTTATTCTTTTATTCAATTTAGATTGTTGTATTTTTTTTTTTTTTTTTTTTTTGGCTTTTCGGCCTTTCTAGCCATAAGCCTAATTACGATACTAGCTATATTTTTTTTTAAAATTTGTCTCTACACCCGGGGGTCAGATTTTAGCTGGCTGCCTCGAGTCGGATTCGAACCCGGGTCCCCTGGTTAGCTCGCTGTCACGCTACCGCCTAACCTATCGACCCCCCCAGATTGTTGTATTTATTGAAAATAATTTTTATTTTTATTTTGGTTATATAGGTAGGTAAGAAAAATAAATAAATAACATCCTATTTAATCGACAAAACATATACTAAGCACTAAGCTATCAATTAAATTAACTTAGAACTAATTTTTAGAGTAAATTATATTCCTCCAATGTCTTTAGAGTTACTTAAATTCAATTTAGGGGAAGGCAATGGGAAACCACCTCTGTAGAAAAAACTCCTCAAGAAAATTAGAATAGATGTTTGATTGAATATAGCACTTAAAGAAGAAGACATTTAATTCAATAAAATTCAATAATTATTCTTACAAGTTGGTTGAGTAAGTTTTAAATTGGGCTTAAGAAAATCAGTAAATAAATAAATTATATATAGGTATTAATATATTATGTTTATTTGCATCATGCTGAAGACATAATATCCCCTATGATTTCCCATTACGAAATTTAAATAATTTTCCTCAGTTTTATCTATTTATTTATTTATTTATTTTATTTTAAGCAAATGTTTCATAATAAAGGATATGTTGATTTAGTTTTCAACTTTAACAATAATTAATCCTAGAACCAAATTTTAATTTCAATTTTCATGTGCCCTATGATTTTAGTTTTAATTCCCGTAAAATAATAAGCACCTAGGTAACTTTCCAAATTTACGATTTCATCCCTTATAACCAGACCAGCAACTATTATATAACAACAATAAAAATATTATTTCAATTATTATTTTTCTATATCGCCCGTTTATTTCCCTTTCGACTCGACTCAAATTGGAAATGTTATTTATGAGATAGCAAAAACACACATACACACACACAGTCACGAACTGGTGGCTGATGGAAGAAAGAAAAAATGCCTTTTGGTGGTGAAATAAAGAAAGAATATGGGCTCAATCAATCGGCAAGGCCCTATAATAAAAGAATAAAAGGGAGTGTGTTTTTCCACTGAATTGAATTTAATTTGATCAACTACTAGTTGATGTGCTCTTTTTAATTATAATTTCTTTGTTAGCTGAGAAGTCACCAGTAAATTGTCTTAAATATTTTATATTCCAAACGATATACAGTCGACTCTCGATAATTCGAATTTTTCGATTATTCGAACTCCTCAGCTGTTAGCTTCGGTAAATCGAAAAAATGCTGTGTATTTTGAAACGCTCGATAACTCGAAATCCTTTACGTAACAAGAAGGAGAGAACGTTCTATAATTCGAACTATAGACCATTTCCCCTCTTTATAATTCGAATTTTCCCTAGCAATGTTTACTCCTCATATTCCGCGTAATGTTTACCTTCTTTCTATTCATCATCATCATCATTGAGTATACAGTCCTAAGACTGGTTTGATGCAACAATCCGTCTTCACTCGACTCTGTCCCCCGCCAGCTGTTTGATCTCTCTAAATGTCTGGCATCCCTATCCCCAATTATTTGGTTGAAATATTCTAATCTGGCCCTTCCCCTTCCCCTTTACTTTCCCACCTCCCCCTCCAAGATATTCCTAAGAAGTCCCCCATGTCTCAGTGTGTGCCCCATCATCTGACGTCTTCTCTTCTTCAGACTCTTTCACATCATCATCATCGAGTATACAGTCCTAAGACTGGTTTGATGCAACTATCCGTCTCCACTCGACTCTGTCCCTCGCCAGCTGTTTGACCTCTCTAAATGTCTACTATTTCCTTTTATTTCTAAATTAATCAACTTGTCAGTACTATCACTAGTTTTCACTTCTTTTCCACAACTTGGTCTGTTTTTTTCATAAAAGAGTGTTTTGGACATCTTAATTACTTTACGAGCTCTGACAAACAGACATTATACAATATTATTCTTTAAAAGAAAAAAAATAATTCATAAAGGTAAAAGAAAACATTCATAGGGTAGTTTTCTAACCATGGACATATAATGAGATTAAATTATTATTTATTTGTTTTATTAAATCTTATGCAAAAGTAAAAGAAAATTTTTCACATTTAATTTCGCCTGTCTTTTGGGAAGTGTGACTATTTTGTTTTTTTGGAAATCTTTTGGGATGATTCCCAATTTATAGATTTTGCTAATTAGTTCAAAAAGTTTGGTTACGTGTCTTTTTCCAGAGTTCTTTTAGGATTTCAGCTTATATATTGTCTATTCCTCTATTGCACAGCACATAATTCGGTAAATAAGTATGTTTTATTAACCTATATGTATATAGCTTAATAAAAACATACTTATTTACCGAATTTCATCTCATCCCTGAATTTCATCATCTAGAAGATGTCTTCTTTAAATCTTTTCTCATCTATTCTCTTTATATTTCTTTAGCATGTCTTTAAAATGTACTACATAATATGGCAACACAACTTTGAATTTCTTCTACAAATTATCTTAAAGACATTTTTGAAATAATTAGTAGAGATTGTGGTGTTGGTGCAAGGTGAAACATCTTTAATAAAGATTTTTGAAATTAAACTTTTTGATAAAAATACCGATTATCTATTAGCTAAAGAGCTCGACTTTTTCAGGTTTTCTTCAATTTTTAAAGTTCGCAAGTTTTCAAGCTAAAATATCCGAATTCTATTTTTTTTTATACATTAAACATTTTATCAGAAATAATATGAAATTTCTTCAATATGTTGATTCTCCGTGTCCTAAATGAAGATTCCTAGACATTAATATTTTTATTTTTTTCAAAATACAAAAATTAATTTGAGTTGAACGTTTCGTCGATGTATTTCGATTTCACAAGCAACTTAGAAATGTGTTACTCTGATTAATTTTAGTTTTTAAAAAATATATTTTTTCCCACCTTTACGAGCCTTAAATTAAATTTCTGCAATATTTTCTTCTTGAGTTATATTTTGTGTAGAAATGTCCCAAATTCAGAAAAAAATCAAATTTGAAAACAATATTTATTCGCGTTTCAGACATTATTCGGTACATTTACTAGTTAAGTATTCAGACCGAAAAAATTGTTATTTGCACATTTAAGCAAAAAGTCTGATACAAAAATAATCATTAATAAAGTAGAGGTGTAGTTTCACAGTGAATGAAATAAAATCAAAAGGTTTTATACAAACTCAATATTTCCGATTATTAGTCCATCATCAGGAGTTTACAGGTTAAACGCTTTGTATTACCCTCTTTGAGTTTTATTTCATTCACTGTGAAACTACACACCCTTTACTTTATCATGTTTCACCTAAAACCTAAACCACTTTCTCTAAGTAAAATAAATAAAATAGTCCATATCACTTTTTCCTGTCGGTGTGTCTATATCGATTCTGATATCCACCAGCTTAAAAAAGTCATAGAAAGTTCGTTCTGTATCTAAAATGTTTTTATTTCCATATAGAGATGTGATTATATTTTCGGCTCTTTAAAATTAGAAAAAGAACTTCCTATTAAAAAATTGAAAAAATAGACTAAGTGATCCCTATTGGTTACTGGAAATTGCAGATACGCCAACTTGTGGTGAAAGCTTGACCTCTACATTAATCTTATGACAGCTGATTGATCAGTGTTTAAATGACGTATAATCAAAAACGAAACCTATTTATTAAATAATATTCTTTGATTATGCATCTGACATTTGTGACAGCGACCCAATTGCGTTAGTTTCAATTTCTACCATGGCGGCAACACCGTATTTACTATTTACCAATTGAAAAATCATAATTTTATTTTTATCATGTTTGAATTTAAAAGGGGTTTTGTTGTTCTTGACTACTTTGCTAAGCCCTGAAGACAAATAAATAAAATAAACAACAACTACCAAAATTATAAAAAAATAGACACGTATATGTGATAGAATGTTAAGTTGATGACATTATCGTCTTATTTTATAGATACTATACATACTATATAATGGTACTCTGGCAGATGTACTAATGCAATACCAATCTAGATTGTATGCATAATGTTAAAGTTGCAAACAAAACAACATATCAATAGAATGGAATTGAATTATTTACTAGATTGATATCCTAAAAAAGACAAACAAAGCTTATTATTAACCAAGTTTCAATAGAGAGTTTGTTTTATTTGATGTTTATTGTAGGCACTATATTTTCTGTTTGCTATTACTTTAAAAAGTTTTATTTTTTTATGAAATTATCCTCTCGATTTCATCTTGTTTATTTTATGGTGACTTTTTATTTAAACAAATTGGAATTTATCCATATAGATAGAAGTAGCCATCTCAAAAAACTCATATAGGTATATAATTGATTGAAATATATTTTATGTGGTTAATTAAATTCAAGGATATCGTAGTAAATAACAAAATCAGTAGTTATTTTAAAATAGAAAGAATACAGTTTATTCGAATTACTATTTTCTTATTCTCAATGAATTTAACTTGTCAGTACTATCACTAGTTTTCACTTCTTTTCCACAACTTGGTCTGTTTTTTTCATAAAAGAGTGTTTTGGACATCTTAATTACTTTACGAGCTCTGACAAACAGACATTATACAATATTATTCTTTAAAAGAAAAAAATAATTCATAAAGGTAAAAAAGAAAACATTCATAGGGTAGTTTTTCAACCATATTATATAATGGGAGATTAAATTAGTTATTTATTTATTTTTATTTAAATTATAAAAGTAAAAGAAAACATTCATACGGTAGTTTTCACCATGGACATATAATAGATTAAATTATTATTTATTTATTTTTATTTAAAAGGATCGTAGGGAGTTGGAGCAGAATTTAAATCCAAGGCAAATTTTTTTAACCGACTTCAAAAAAGGAGGAGGTTCTCTATTCGACTGATTTTTTTTTTTTTTTTTGTGTGCCTATGTTACCTCATATCTCCGCCAATTGTAAACCGATTCAAACATTTTTTGCATTGGGTCCAGTCTACTTTCCGATTGGTCCCATTTTTTCATAGGTATTAGACCTTTTTGTTAGGTTTGCTCAGGACTAGTCTTCTTTGTTTCTGAACTGATTTCGATGATTCTTTATTGGAAAGGGGATTTTAGGAGGTGCAATATTAATTTGGTCAAGTTCTGATGATAGGATCACTATTAATAACATCACTAAAAAGAGAAAAATACAAATAATTTTAAGAAAAAAATAAAACCGACTTCAAAAAGGTATAAAATAATTATTAACTTATTTAGTTACAACTAAACTACGAAATATTAACATGATATTACTTTTTGTGAAATGGTGCCAAACAAACTATACCTATAAGCGAGCGTACCCGCCAAACGTACTAAGTAAGATCCGTCGATCCGTTCGATTCATAAAAGGCATATGTTTGACAGTTGGAGCAGAATTTAAATCCAACGCAAAGTTTTTTAAATTAAATGGGCCAAACGTTTCGTCACTGATTAGCAACTTCCTCCGTGGGTGAATTAGTGAAAACAAGAACTTTTATTAATTATTATTTCAAGAAGTTTTACAATAGTAGTAGTAGATACAGTTTAGTTTTTTATTTCATTTTATAAAAACTTATTTGTCAGTGTGTTAACTACAAGAAGATTCCGAAGTGTAGAAGGTTCTTAACTATTCAATTTGTTATCAAGACAATATAAAACATTAAAAAAAACAATTGTAATGAGCCCCTAATGGGATTTAAACGAGGTTTGTTCATTCAACGCATGAATTCTTCCACCAACTACCGAGATTCCATTCAAGGAATAGATTCTAAAATATATATATATATATATATATATTAAATTATTGATTTAAGAGAGTAAAAGAGGTGGTTGAAATCATATATAAGGTTGTGTCTTAAAGTGGCGTCGTTTGATTTCCAATAAATCATCAATTTTATGTCAAGTTAAAGAGAAGACGCCCTTCAAAACAAATGACAATTTATTTTCTTTATTTAGAATAAAGGGAAAAAATGCTATTAGGAAAAATTGAATCATATGATCCCGTAAGGAGCTATATTTTATAATATAATCGAAAAGTTTTTATTTTGCCCAGAGTAGCAGAGTTGTTGAATCATAAATAGAAACAAAGTGGTTGTCGTCTGCTTGATGCAAATAAACATACACACATATTATATGAAATATATTTGTATATGTAATATATCGTGGGCTTCTTCCGAAAAGTCACTAAGTACACTTTTGGTGGATTTTCATCTAATAGTATGTAGTTGTGAGTTTCGATCATATTTATCGATATAAAAATACTTGAAGGCCATCAAAATAACACAAACCCTATTAAACGTAAAAAACTATTTCACTAAGTGCACAATGTTCTGATTTTACCGACCGAAAAGTCATTAAGTTACTTAGTGATCAGACAAATTAACTTTTTAAACGTTAGTTTTAATTTTTTGTGTTATCAATAATTTATTATGTTAATTCTTTACATTTAGAAAATTATTTTAATATTTTTTGAAAAGGAAAAAATGATTTGAGCACTCGACAGAATGATTAATAATAAACATATTTAAAGGTGAGCACGGAAATAAAGTAAAGTGGCTTCGAATAAAAATGCTCAAATTTTCGAAATTTGCGGCCGTTCTATAATTGGAGTACAGCTACGACTATGGCGGGAAAAAATTATAAAACAATTTGAACATCAGCAAAAGGCCGCCCAATAAAAATAAATGATTCAGCCTTGCTACAAGGAGCGAGCAATTTTTGAGCAAAGCAGCTGCAGTCTTTTGAAGCTTTGCAAGAAGGGGATTATTTCTCACCAACTTCATCCCTGATAGATTTTTTTTATAAATAATTTTGGAAAATTGCATAATAAACGATTTTTTTCTTTTGCTAAATTTTGTAGTTTAACTCCATTTTAAGATCTTATTTTACAAGTTGAAAAAAATTCGACGCACTTAATGACTTTTTGCACTTTACGATAGAGCGAAACGAGTCACTAAGTGCGTTGAGGTTTTCACTTATTAAATATATGTAAAGTAATTTACTCAATTTTTTGAGGTATAAAATACATTTATAATTACAAAAAACAAAAGCTAAACAATTAAATTGCTACTTAAGTATTTTTAAAACTAATCCTAAGTTTGAAATTGGGTTATCTCAAATTGAAGAAAATTAACTTATTGAGGAGAATTTTATAGGTTATGTTTCACAAAAAGGAAATATTAAAACAAATGTATGTTTTTTTGAGTTTGATTCACTCCTCATAAGTAACTTATAATGTTTCACCTAGAACCGACACCTAAATCCTTAAAAATTATGAAGAAAATTATTTTGATTATTTATGTCCATCGATTAAATTAATAAGTTGTTGTAGGGAAATGGGGACAATAGCTTATGCAAATGATTTTTAATTTTTGCCAACGTTTCGTCAACTTTGTTGACTTCCTCAGGGCTCAAACAAATTAACTTCTTTGCATATTTGTCATTTTTTTCAATATTCATTCTTAGCAAACACATATGGCCAGTTATCACACAGATTGAAAATATTTCCCTGCTAAGAAGTTAATTTGTTTGAGCCCTGAGGAGGTCAACAAAGTTGACGAAACGTTTGCAAAAAATTAAAATCATTTGCATAAACTATTGTCCTTGTTTCCCTACAACAACTTATTAATTCTAGAAAATGTTAATTAATGACTTTTCAAAAGAAGCCCACAATATATTATTTATTCGTTTGAGACTATAGTTTCGAAGGCTTGGCATTCATCATCAGTCTTTTTTAATTATAAATATTATTTTTCATGGGGACAGTATCGCGTAGATATTGAACATTTTTGTTCTTACTTAGCCGAGAAGCCAGACATTCAAAAACAAATGAATCAAGCAGAGGAAAACCTCTTTGTTTCTTTTCATGATTCAACAACTCTGCAGCTCTCGGCAAAATAAAAACTTTACGTGAAAACAAAAATTTAAGTATCTTTTTGAGTGTCTTTTTTTGAATTTTTTTTATTTCAAAAATAAACCCAGTATATAATATTATTAAATGAATTTAACTTTTAAGGACATCATAGATATTAGAGAAATATTTTACATTGCATATCAGAGAGGTTCGTCCCCTTAGGAATCGAACCCAAGCGCTAACTAAGCTTGCCGGGCCAGTAGCCAAACCCTTAAGACAAATCTTTAGCTATAATACTTATATATGTTGTATGTCAGAGAGAGATTTGTCTTGAGGGTTTGGCTACTGGCCCGGCAAGCTTGGTTGGCGCTTGGGTTCGATTCCTAAGGGGACGAACCTCTCTGATATGCAATGTAAAATATTTCTCTAATATCTATGATGTCCTTAAAAGTTAAATTCATTTAAAAATATTTATGTTTTCAATGCGAAGAACGGACCAAATATTTGACTCTCTAGCTTTAGATATGCCGGTAGAAAAAATCAGAAAACATTTTTTACATTGATTTTATTGTTATTTCAGGGGCCATTTTATAATATAAGTATAAATAAAAGACCGTGTTGAATAAATTTTTACTTTGTCTTTCGTTTGAGAACTTATTTATTTAATAAAAAGGTTGCGTATAGAAGCATCCCTTTCTTGCTTAATTGCTATCCCTACCAAGGGTAACAAGATATATCAAGTCAAGAACAAGTCGAGACAAGTTTCTTTGAGTTAGAAATTATTCTTATTTTTTGTTATTCTAGAAATACCCAAATATCCTTGTGCTCTTGATCTAAAATGTGACTCGTTATGCCTAACATATAATTTTTAAATATAGAGGTACATGATATAATTTTCATTAAAATTCATATTTAATTTTTCAAATGATTTATTTCCAATTTATTAATTACATAACAAAAAGTTTACGGTCTAGATGCAAAAATTAAATATAATTATTTGAAATACTTTTTGACCTCGAGCCTTTATACCCAATTTAATTTAACAATTATTTGGACAGTTTACTTTTTTTCAGTTCTTCTCTCTACTACAATTTGTGAATTTGTTTGAGACATTGTCAATATTTGACTGGCTTGTTGGCTAACTAAGAGTAACAATTTTCAATATCCACGCGATACTGACCCCAAAAAAATAATACTTAAAAAATAATTTAAAAAAGACTGATGATGAAGGCCAAGCCATCGAACCTAGATAGTCTCAAAAAAAATTAATTATATATATATATATATGTCATTAGAGGTTTTTTTGGTTTCTCCGCGTGGGTTTGAGAGTTTTACTCGACGTTTCGGCTTTCCTTTTGGAGCCATTTTCGAGAGAGAGGGTGGGTGGTCTACGTGGCCTTAACCTTGTAGTCCAAGGTTTGTTTTGATGGGTGTCTTCCGAGTGAATTTCTTCAGTCCAAAACGAACCTTTTCAAGAGAGGGGGTGGGTGGTCTACGTGGCCTTAACCTTGTAGTCCAAGGTTCGTTTTGGTGGGCGTATTCCGAGTGAATTTCTTCAGTCCAAAACGAACCTTGGACTACAAGGTTAAGGCCACTTAGACCACCCACCCCCTCTCTTAAAAATGGCTCCAAAAGTAGAGCCGAAAAGTCGAGTAAAACTCTCAAACCCACACGGAGAAACCCGAAAAACCTCTAATGACATAGAACCTATCCGCGGAAGCCTTACTGAACATATATATACGAGGGTGATTCATTTTTGCAAAAGTTTTTTTTAGGTATTTAAGCAAAATATCAATCTACATATAGAAAAAAAAAATTCTCACCAAAGATGAGCTTTTAATTCTGATATTAAGTACTTACTATTTTAATTTGATTTTTTTTCCATTTCAAATGCATGTAAATTTTTTTTTTTTTAATTTCTAATGCTCACCCACATTTTACTATATTGAAAAACGAGTTGTATCTTGATTCCATGCTATTCAAAATTGCTTTTGGGTTTTTTTTATCTAGCGCGCGCTTGTTCACCAGTAAGAGCTGTCGAAGTACATTTTTTGAGGAAAATTGTGATTTTTTTTTATTTTTAGAACGAATCGCTAAAAATAGGAAAAAAATTAACATCTAAATCTTGAAAGATTGATATTTTGCTTGAGCACCTAAAAAAAAACTTTTACAGAAATGAATTACCCTAATATATATATATATATATATATAATATTTCATATATATATATGTGTTTATTTGCATCAAGCATGAGACAACCTCTTTGTTTCTCTTTAAGAATATAATTTATGAAATTCTTTTTTCTCAAAACGGTAGAATTTGAATTTTTTACCTTCTTTACTACTTCGTATCTAAAAATAAATGTAAAAGAATCGTTTCGCTCAAAAAATTTGATAATAAAACTAAAAACTACCACCACGACTTTTTGGCTAACTTCACTATTAATAAAAGAACTTGTGTTTTCAACTAAATAATTAGTTTAGCAACGTTTGCTCTAACAAAACCGCAAGCTATCATATTTTTTTTTCATACTCTTTTAATTAAATAAATTGAAATTTAGCATTAAAAAAAAGACTTTAGTGAGTTTTGAATTAATAAAAAGTTTTAATTTTTTTTTTTCAAATGAATAATTATTCTCTATTTTTAACTAATTGGAAAATTATTACATTTTTTAAGGGTGGTTAATTTTTAAGAAAAGCAACTCGATAAATGATCAAGCATTTTCAAAGCATTTATTTGCCTATAAGTTTAGAGGGGAAAAGTTTTTACTTCTGGACAAAAGACAAATAGCAAAAGACCATCATGATTGGTTTCTTTTGAATCCTGCCCAAAGAGAGTGAAAAAGCCTCCCGAGAATTACTCGTCCCCTATTAGGATTTGATTAGAAAACTTTTCTATAAATACAGTTCTATTAATACTTAATTTCTTATCAATCACTTTGAATTACTGTCTTTTACTTTTATTTATAACTCATCCCCATGATTTCTCAAATTGGTCCTCCGAAAATTAAATTTCAACTTAAATTCCCATTACTTAACATTGCTGAGTTAGTCATTTTACAAAATTTTGCAACACGCCTAATCAACTCCCCTCCCTTCAATCTCAATAAAATCTATACGATTTAAATAACATATTACCTACACGTACCTATGTTCACCGATTAAAAAAAAAATTATAAAAAACAAAAACATTTAAAATTAAGGGTTACTTCAGGTTTGCTGAATGAAATCGAAAGCTTATTACTCTTTGGGACCGTCCTTAAATTACATCACATGAATTTCAAGATTTTTAGACACCCTCTGTCTCTGTGTCATATTTTGTCACAAATCTGAGATGTCTTCTCCCTCCTTTACTGTGTGACGTAATTTATGGACGGCCTCTTTCTAGTTAATACCTAGCTTACGTTTCAAATTTCGTTGCTCTACTACTTTGTGTTGCTGAAATCAGAGCGGTCTGCAAGCACCCACCAACAGTCTAATGGATTTTAAATAATTCTTTGAGCCCTGGGACCTACAAAACCAGTTTTATTTTCTAATTAGGTTTTCTCTCGTTTTAGTTTCTTTAATATTCGACAAAGTGAAAATAACTTTTATACCTTTAGAGCTAAAAAACTTGAAATTGTGAAGACTTTGAGAAAGGAACACAATAATTAACGTTATACTTAATTAGTGAAAATAATAAATAACTAAAAATATATTCTTATATTGAATAGATCGAAAAGTATGTCTTCTGTCTGATAGAAGTATTTTATCCCCACGCCCTCTTATTATAGCTAAACTACTGTTTTCTGCTATAAAAACGAAACCTTAATCCATAAACAAAGTATATTTTGTCTTTATCTAATTCTACATCACTTTTGAGATTGAATGTACTTCTCATACACCCTTAAGTAATATTTTGTGTTTGGTGAGGCGAAGTTTCTAGTCTAGTGGTGGAATGAGGTCAAGTATTTACCGAAGGGAGTGACTCTGGAGAACTTTAAGTAGTTATTGGCACAGTGATCGTTGACCTTGTCTTTTTCGGCAAACTTTCAAGACATCAGCTTAAGATAAACAAAAAGGCAGCGCAGAGTCCATTTCACAGCTGACTTATCGATTCTCAACTTATGTCTTTTTCATGTTCGCCCGAAGATTTTTTTTCTTTTTTTTCTCTCTCTTTTTTTAGGGAGGCTTGAAAGTGTTTGCATTTCTTAAAAATTTCATTAAGCTTTTTCTCAATAGAGCTATTTGAAAAACGGATCAACATTATAGAACAGATAAGAAAATAGAAAAAAAAAAACGAACCAACTTTAAATAAATGTTTAATTTTGAAAATAAATCTCAAAAAATAACCCTTGAGTCATTTTTAACAAAGATTTTAGTTATGACATTGTTAACTAATTTTAGTAACCAGTATGGATGTTTAAATCAAATTCATACCTTCCTTATTTTAGTAGATGTGTTTTAATGGGATAAAGCCATTAATCAACCCTAAAGCGTCATTTATGCGAAATACGCCATATTCAAAAAAGAAAATCACAACATAAATAAATCAATCAATTATGAGACCTGTCGTGTGTAATTTGATTTCTACTTAAATTTTTTTACAATTTTCATTAGTGAAAACCTTGGTCCCGAAAACAAGACCTTAGCGGTCAAACTCAATTCGAAAATAACTTTTTTATCTCAATGATTTCTAGGATTAGAACTCGACTTTCCTGTGTCATCCAATAAGCTTACATGGAATAAGTTCTAGAGCAGGGCTGTCCAATCCGTGGCCTGTGGGCCTCATCCGGCCTAGCACTGCAATGAGTGTGGCCCAACATAAAATCATAAACTTCCTTAACACATTGAGATTTATATGTAGAGATATATTTATTCCTTTTTTCGAAATATTTGTACAATAAGTGAAGAATAAAATTCACTAAAAGCAAAGTTATAAGCTCATAAGATAAAAAAAAAAAATGAAGTTTCGAATATTTAAATATTCTTCTTCTTCTCATATTTTCATTTTATAAAATATTTATTATTTTGGTAGTTTATATGCTACGGCACTAACAAAGTCTATAGTTATCATTCTAGTACGCAAGGAGACAAGAAATTGGGGTTTTCTAGAACAATCACAATTAATTGATAATTTATCTTCTGGACTAAAACTTGTCAGGACTTGTCTTTTAGATCTTTGCACGTTCTTAGATGTCAATAGAAATGGATAGACAGTGAATATTATATCCGTGACCCTTTTAAAAAATAAATTATCATTATATCCTTCTTTAATCCCATTCGATTTAAGCCAGGGCTGTCCTATCCGTCGTCCAATATAAAGTCATAAAATTCCTAAAACATGTAGATATTGGAAAACATACAACAATTTGGCCTGATAATTATTTTTCTCTAAAATAAGAAATCTGAAAATCTCCTGTGAAGTTTTCGAAAAATAAATGTGCAAATTTTAAATTATGAATCTGTGACAAGATTTCAAGATTTTACGAAAAAATAATCCTCATTTTGGTCTATTTTCTTGCCAGGAAAAAATATAAACAAATAATAATACATGATATCACTTATTGTAAGTATATAAGTATGTATTTACAAATACGAGAAGCTATTTTCAAGTATAAAATTTACAAAAATAAAATTAGAAGTTTAGTATTAGCTAAAAAAATAATAAAGTTCTTATTTCTAAATTATTAAATATCTTTTTTGAATGACAAATATCAATAGAATTATCTGAAACAATTTTTTTCTTCAAATGTGGCCCATGTAAGTTAAAAGTTTGTACAACCCTGCTCTAGAGCATTTCTATGACTGGACTCGCCTAGCTCATCCGCAGCTTACATTCTTATCCGTTCAATATGTTGCCTAAATACAGGCGCATCAACGACAAATCAAGTCAAATTCAATTGATTTTCCATTAAATAAATTAATAAATTTTTTATCTGATCCAAATTATAAAAAAATTTTATTTGAGTCTTTGCCTGACTAAATTAAATTACTTAATATATTATAAATATTTGTTCCCTGTCTCTAAATACACCCAGAGCAGGGAAATTTGATTACTTTCATGAAAGAATTTTAGCAATTCAATTATATTGGATTTTTTCAAGCAATAATAATTTTAGATTTAAAAACACAAATTCATAAATTTTAGTTTTACTTTGAACTAAGTGACTATTAAACTATTAAATCTCAGGAGAAAAACAAATACATATTTTAATAAATATTAAAAATGATATCTCAGTATCTCATAGATATTGAAAAAATTTTGATCTTTACTTAGCCGAGAGCCAGTTGAAACTATAGTCTCAAACAAATAAATAATATATATACAGATATATATTTTTGATATATATGTGTGTATGTTTATTTGCATCAAACAGAGGACAATATCTTTGTTTCACTTTATGAATCAACAACTCTGCTACTCTCGGCAAAATAAAATCTTTTCAATTAAACTTATTCTTATCCCTTTTCATAAATATTATCTTTTACTATGACTGAGACATTTTGAGTATTAGGGGCACCCCTCACGAATAATTAGGATTATAATCTCAAACTTATGGGCATTTATAATATACACATTTTAATTTGTTTAGAGAATGCACCAATTTTTAAACTATTGTAAACTAAAATCAGTTAAAATATTAATTTGAAATTTGATTTAATAAAAAGCCAAGTCAAATTAGATTCTGCATTTGAATTTTGAATTTCGTATTTCTAATTTACTGCCGAATATAATTAGATTTCATGTAAATAGACTTGGTTAAGTCAAAGTGTTATAAATTGGGTTTGTAAGGCGGCAGCCTCAAGAGTTATTCTGTTTATTGCTCTATGTCTAAGTCCAAATTAAATACGTCGATAATTGAAGGCTCAGTTCGAGGCAGGGAGCGATTTATACCAGCACCATGTTAATTAAATGATAAATAGGGAAATATAGATCTAAATGAAGCGTAAGATTATTACCTTCAGCAGAATTCTCAGCTCGATTTCTGGCAGTTCACTGGAAAAAATTTAATTGCATTATAGAAATATTACGAAGGCCTCAATGGAAATAGACTTTTTAGTCTTTTATTTTTTTTATTTAATTGGCTTCGAAAACTAGATGCCCATTTAGTCACTTTTAACCTTATAAATTAGAAAAATGTTATTTTATTTTTTTATTATTATGTTAAGTACATTTGCTTACAAAGAAAAGTGTAATTTGAATTGTTTTGAGCTTTTTAGTCAAACCAGTGATTTTTTAGACAATAGTATTTCCTGTTAGTAAAAATTCGAAAAAAAAATTTGTTATTTAATATGAAGAAATCCCAATAAGATTTTTTCAAGAAAAATATTCCAATGTCGAATTATTCAATAGCTGACAGCGGAGGAATATCGCTGAAAATTTCTCTTGGGTTATTGATCTATTTATGTTGGCTTTAAAACGAACCATAAAAAATATAGGAACCCATAAACAAGGTTTTTTTTTTCTGCGAATTATTGGATATATAATTTTAATAAATTCTATTGGATTTTTTTCAGTGAATATAAACGAAAGTAGTATTTTAATATCTTCCACACACTATATTTTACTCCGAACATTTCTATCGGACAACCACGGACCACCGTTATATTTTTAATAGAGAGATCTAGCCTAGAATTCTCCAACAGAAAAGTCGAAGACTATCTATTCGTATTATTCTTAAACAAAATTAAAAAAAATTACATAACTTAGGGAACAAAGCCCATTTAGTCAGGACCTATGTGACTAATATTTTTTATTTATGTCTGTATGTGTAAATTGTGATAGGGATTAGATCATAGTAGGTCAATTTTTTACATTTAGCCAGACTTGAACCCGAACTTCCAGTCCGTTTTAAACAATCTAATTAATTCCATTCATTATCAACATATAGTAACATAATTCAATAACAAGTATAGAGAGAGAATGAGACTTTACTCAATATTTTATAAAATTATTCTGTAAATGATTTATTAATAAAGTTCAAAAACTTCAAAATGAACTCTTAGGATCATATTTATTGATCGAAGATACACTATATATTCTTAACAATTTAATTTTTAAGTTTAAACATTTAAACAACATATAAACTAGTAACTAGTATTTAAATAAAATTTATTATAGTGATATTATATCCACATTTA
Organism: Forficula auricularia; assembly: GCA_024734495.1. Taxonomy (NCBI): domain Eukaryota; kingdom Metazoa; phylum Arthropoda; class Insecta; order Dermaptera; family Forficulidae; genus Forficula; species Forficula auricularia. Next base: position 1,217,585 of record JALMQS010000032.1, on the reverse strand, counting down.
TAAATTATTTTCATAATAAGGTGACGTGCCCATCCACTTGACTTTACCACACACCTGGCCCCTCACTTATATTTAATGAAATTATTTATAATTATTTAGGGGAGGGGGTTAGTTTTTCAACTTTTAGACTCCTGGTGTCCCAGTGATTATGTATACAAAATTCGGTTGAGTTTGGTAAATGCCCAAGATTTTCATTTTTTGACCCCCCCCCCCCCCCCACACACACACATTTTGGGCGGTTAATTTTTGTATTTTTAGACTTCTGGGGATCCACTGATTATGTATAGAAAATTTGGTTGAGTTTGCTCAAATGACCTAGATTTTTAATTTTTAAATTTCAATGGACGAAAACTACGTGCGAAATTTGGTTTCTATATTCACACTAGTTTTTGAGCTAGCTCGTCCATAAAAATTTGGTAACTCACAGACTAACTAACAGACATTTTGACAAAAAAATTATTATCTCAAAAAATATAATTTTTTTGATGTTCACTTATTAGGGCTTTTTTGTAGAGAGAAATGCCATGGTTTCGCTCAATTTTTTTAATCGAAATAGTTTAAGCCGTTTTTGAGATATTTCGAAAAAAAAGAAGGAAAAAACCACTTTTTTCATGCACGATTACAATACTTGACCATACCCTGTACCTGTAAGGTAAAGTAAAAAAACGTTTTTTAAAATAATAATAATAATTATATTGATGTAAAGGAGGAAAAATCTCTAAGTAGGACTATTCAATCGCTGTCAGCGGAGTGATATTCTTGATAATTTTCTCTCTGTTTATTGATATATTCACTGGCCTTTAAAACCACCCGCAAAAGGGAGGCATAAAAACAAAAAAATAACCTAAAACAACCCTTGAACAGGATATTTTTTGTTGTCCTAAAAATTATTGAATATATAATTTTAATAAATTGCATTGGATTTTTTTAAAAGATAAAAAGTGAATATTTAAATGAAAGCCCAAGATGTAGCCATATTAAAACTTGCCTTACAAATGGCAGGCAGGCCTAAAAGTAAATGGGTCTCAAGGGGATGCAGAGGAAGAGAAGCGGCCGAAGTAGAATAGAGTACGGGTAATGTAAAAGAGGCTGAAATTGCAAAGGAGGAGATCAAAAGAATATTTGCGTCGCCGCTATCATTAATGGACCAAACTGTACAAGTGATGAATAATCATCGCCATTAATAAAAGATTCTTTGACGAATAATGAAAAATCTAAATGACCAATTTTTCATGCAATTAAAATTAAATTGCCGATATAACTTTATTTATTTAATTAGTATTCTTGTATTTTTTTGTCATTATATATAATTGAAAAAAAGACGAAAGCTCTCACAATAGCTAGAGAACCAGTACGCTGTAAGCTACAACTGTATAACATCATAGTGGAACAGGTGCCATCCTTCAACTATCTCGGCGTTCAGATAACCAGCTCCAAAAGCGTTAGCGAGGAAGTCAGACTCCAATCTATTAAGGCGTCCAAAATATCAGGATGCCTGATTGAAACGATTTGGTTAAACAAGTTTCTGGGAACGGAAGCAAAAGTACGCATCTTTAAGACCGTTGTGCAACCAATTTTGACGTATGCGGCCGAAACAAGAACAGACACTGCAAAAACAAGAGAAATTTTGGAAGTTGGTGAGATGAAATCGCTACGCAGAATTGCGGTTAAAACAAGGGTGGACAGGGTCAAAAATGAAGATATTAGGGAAAAGTGCAATCTACAAAAAGTCAGCGTATGCGTCCAAAGGAGAAGAACAGAATGGAGTGCACACATATTGCGAATGAACGAAGACCGGCTGGTGAGGAAGGTACATGACAACAACCATACCGGAAAAAGAAGATGGGGCCGTCCAAGAAAACAATGGAAGACGCTCTGGAATAAACAGGCTTTTAGCCTAACAATAAGAAGAAGAAGATATAAGTGAGAGATATGGTCATTTCCATAATTTAGTAATAATTCAGAAAACTCAATTATTTAGTGCCCTCTCCAACAGAGATGTGACTTATTTGAGATACAAGTAGGTATTTGAAATACAGATACAAAATACGTATTTTCATCTTATATCTGAAATACTTTTTTTAATTTTCATTTTGAATCTTGAATTTAGATACATTTTTTTGGTATCTTAGTATTTTGTAAATACCCACTAAGTTTGCTAAAATAATTTTACTAATTACCTATGATTTTTTTACATCCCGGTATCCAATCATAAAGACAAAACTGAACGCACCTTTAAAATTTTAATTTATCAACCTATTAAAAGACTGTATGGTCTAGTTACTTTTGCCTGCCGCCATATTCTATTGTGACTTAGAAACACTTCAATGCCTAAATAATAAAGACAACTAAAGAGTTTAAATGTTTATCCTAAAATAAAAAAAATACTTTTAAAATAAAACACCTGTTTGTCGAGTTCCACCTCTGTGGAGCGACTCTTCTCTTTGGGGGGGGGGGGGGGGGGGGGATAATGAGACCTCATCGATGAAAAATGAGTTATAAAATGTTTGAAGAACTAGTTTGACTTGAGTCTCAATTAAAACCTTAAAAATATAATATTTTCTCACAATTACGCGATAATTGCGATAACTGTTCATAATTAATTCAATAAGCTAAAATAAACCTTAAGTTAAGATTAATAAAAATATGTTTTCTTTCAAAAAGTATTTAGAAAATAGATATATAGTATCTAGTATTTCAAATATCATTCACAAAACTATCTTGTATCTGAAACCTCAAATACTTTACTTAAAGTTATCTTGTAGCTTGTATTCCAGATACTTTTTATGAGGTATCTTCTACATCTCTGCTCTCCAAGACCATATATTTTATAAATTTTATTGGCAAAAATCAAAATTTGAGTGGCTCTATTTAAGATATATGAATCAATAATTAAATGAAAATTAACATTTATTAGCAGCCGCTTGGGGAAGCTCTCCAACGGTGAATAACAAACATTACTATCGACAGTAATGTTATTCACAGCTTGCGAGCTGCTTACTTGCTGATATATATAATATAGTACTATAAAGTCTACATTTTTCCCCCAACACCCTGTATATATATTTGAATAGCTACTAAAATATTCCTTCCTTATCGATTGCGATTATATTTGTATCTGTCCGATGATTTTGATCTCTACCGCAGCTTAGAATAACAAACAGTTCCGTCAAAACAAATCAGGGCATTTTAACGGCTGTCAAGGATCAAGCTCTTGAATTCAAATGCCATGGAAATTCGTGCAATCCTCTCTGGGTAAATTTGCAAATTGCAACTGTGAAAATGTTTAATGTTCTTAGCCTCCTCCAAAAAGAGAGTGAGTAATAATACTTCGTCTTGAAGCCAGTTGAGAAGAGTAGATAGGCCTTCGAGGAGTAAAGGGGGGAGGGGTGGGAGGGGGGGTTGTGGAAGTGTACATTGATCGAGCATCTGCAACAGGAAGGCTGGAAAAGACCCCAGGTGTTATCGAGTGTGATAAGACCCACCAACGGTGACATTCTCAGTGTAAATTTCCGAGTGAAGCTGGTCGGACTTGGATTGTAATCAACGTGTCAAATACGATAAATGTTAGTTGGAGAAAAATCGACACAGATATGAACTCTATTAAAGAAAGAACATATTTTTGTAAGCCAATACGTCAAGGTCAATTTGGCCATTTAGACATCGGGAGATTTATATCCGAAAGGAAAGACTTATGAATCATCATGTCTAGTTATTTTCAACTCCCATCAATTCACTAAACAATTAATCTCAAATAATAGTATTTCTATCGATGTTTTTGTAAATAATTTTTAAAAAACCGGCACGTGTATCAATTATAAACTATGTATTAGGTCAAATACTGTATATATCAATACAGGACAGCCTGTCAAAATCTTCGGTATCATGAAAACTGCGCACTCTAGCGGGCTAGGATGAAAATACAAAATAATAGAAAATATCACATGTAAGTAGTTAATTTGAAAGAAGCACATGCATTGGTGCTGCGCCAGCCCGGCCTCCAAGATTTCATTTTTGCCCGGATACGTCGCTTAAATTCATGATGCCAAAAACATTTAAATTTTCTATAAGATTTTGACAGACGGCATGTATTGATATATACAGTATTTGATTAGGTTAAGAAATTCAACTATCTAAATGAAAAAGATTTTTAATTTCTGTTTGATAATATGTTTATCACATTGTTATTCATTATTTTGATTAGTTATGTCAATCAATTAAATTATTAAAGTTGTTATAGGGAAATAAGGACTATATTTTGTATGCAGATAATTTATATTTTATTGCCAACATTTCCTTTCTTAGTAAACATATCAAGGCAAGTCAACATCAATCAGATTTAATTTTTTTTTAACTTAAAAACAAAGAAATATATTTTTAAGTTTAAAAAAAAATCAATCTCATTGATGTTGGCTTCAACAAAGTTGACGAAACGTTGGCAATAAAATATAAATTGTCTGCATAAAAAATATAGTCCTTATTTCCCTATAACAACTTTAATAGTTGTTATTAATGTTGAAATTAACTTCTTTCGGATAAATAACTGTTTTATTAATCTATACTTATAACCATCTATTCAATAACATAACCTTTAAATTTTGACTGTAAGATTGTGGCCTCAGTGCAGAGCGTTCAGCGGGGCGGTGGCGGGGCGTCCATTGAGGACACTTTAATACAAGTGCGTGTGTTCGGAGAATCGGTTCGGACTTTAATTGATTGTAAATTTGGCATTTTAAACATCAGAATTGAAAACTTATGAGGCATGATGTCTGTTTTTAACGCTTGTTTTTCACCACCCAATCTATCTAAAGAGCCAATATATCTTTCTGAGATTTTTTAAGCCGTACATGTGTCATTTAGCAAAGATTTAGCTTAAAGCTTTCTTCCATCTAATTCAAAATTAATAATATTTCTATTTTGGCTTGCTATTTATTATAACTTTGATTTATTCACTAGGCGGGCGAAAAAAGCTAACCAGATGGCCGATGAGCACTTAGATATATTACTTATATATTAACTCAAAAATTTTCACTTTTTATTTTTCTATTTTGAGCTTAATGGTATTAAAAAAAACGTTTTAAACGTGTTGAGAAATTCTATTTTTGAATATTATTTTTTCCTTCTAATTCTGTGTCTGGCTTACTATAAGTATCTATCCCCACTAGCAGAAAAAACGAAAGATCATGAAAAGTACGTTCTGGTGTAAAAATGTCACTATTTTCAAAACAAAAACTGATAAATTTTGATCCTCTCTAACTTCATAACTTTCGATTGAAAAATTTATAAAATCAAAATATGGACGATTATATTTATTAATAAAGTGAAATTTGTCATGAAAATTTACATCAATAAGCAAAGAGTGAATTTTTCAAATGTTATTTCATTTCGAATTAACGCATCATTCTGAAAAGAACGTAACTTTTCACACTAGTGTGCAAAATTAAATAAATGGAAGAGGGGACTGGCTGATTGCGATGCGATGCATCGGGCGATGGTGTCGCCACATCCCTACGCCTTGGAGGTCAAATTCTCGTTATTTACATATTTTACGGGGTTGGTATTTATTCGAATGGCAATTAGAAGTTTTAAATATTGTACTTCCAAATAAACATAGTGGTAACGCAATAAACAAATAAATTACCAGCAGGTTTTCATTAGGACAGGACATAATATAAAATTATTTATACAAATAAGCATAGTTATATTTTATAATTTAAATAAACATCTTGAATCCATTAAGATCGTTAGTTATCCAGGGCTTTTCAAATTCTAGCAGCATGCTAGTAATTGAACTAACCCGTCCTCCTCCATCGACTGCTCACTAGGCTGGTCCATATTTTGGGTATTTTCGAATTTTTACGCTGACAAGGCTCATTGGTTTGAAATAAATAAAAAAATATCCCCCAAGTAGTTTCAAGTTCTATCATAATTTTAACCTATGCCGAACAGCGATGCAAGTTTCCCATCTAAATAACATGGGGTTTCGGGCATTGAACGATCATTTTTTATTCCGGCCAATGTAATCTTTCAAAAAATTTTAAACTCTGTAGACTTTATCCTTATAATGACAAGGCTCATTGGTTTGAAATAAATAAAAAAATATCCCCCAAGTTTCAAGTCTCTATCATAATTTTAACCTAATGAACAAGTGATGCAGTTTTCCCATTCAAATAACATGGGTTTCGGGCATTGAACGATCATTTTTTATTCCGCCAATGTAATTGTAATCTTTCAAAAAATTTTAAACTCTGTAGACTTTATCCTTATAATAGTAGCTATCCTGGAGAATTTTTACAGATTTTAGCTATTATGATTTTGGAGTTACAGCTGAATAAAATACTGCTATATCTAAGAGTTAGTATGTTATAGACTCCAAAATTATAATAACTAAAAATCTGTAAAAATTCTGAGAGATGGCTATTATTATAAGGATAAAGTTTTCAGAGTTTCAAATTTTTTGAACCATTACTTTGGCCGGAATAAAAAATTGATATTTCATTGCCAAAAACCACATTTTATTTAAATGGGAAACTTGCATCACTGTGCGGCACAGACTAAAATTGAGATAGAATTGAAATTTATGGAATATTTTTTTTTATTTATTTCGAACCATGTGAGCCTCTGTCAGCGTAAAATTTCGAAAATATCCAAAATAAGGGACCACCCTAATGCTCATTGGTGGTTTTTGATGTTTGTATTTTTAATTATTGTTTTGTTTGCTTAACATTAAATATAAACGGATGAATTATAAATAGATAAAATGATATAAATTTTCATAAAGACTAATAATATTAATCATGATATATTTTCATTCCAATCGAATATACTAGACTATCGGACACAAACCAAAATTAATGATATTCCATAAATAATACTTTTTAGATTTAAAAAGATTTATTCAGAAGGAAACTTTGATAAAATTTATTTTCATTGATACTCTTTATCAATGATTTTTTTATATAATTTAATCGCATATCTTCAATGTTGATTTCACTAATGCCAGTAGGATTAAATTATTGATATTATTTATATTAAGCTAAATGGTTGAATTGGAAAATATATTAAATTAAATCTCTGGTGTTGTTTAGTTTGAAAAGTAAAATTTATGTTAAATTAAGCTACCCTCAAAATAAAGAAGAATAAGCTGAATCTGTAACACACAATTTGTGATATCTTTAAAAACATATGAAATTTCTTTAAGTATTTAGAAACCTGAGTGACAAGCTGTTTCAATTCATTAACAACAGTTTACTAGTTTCCAATTGAATTTTTTCTTTTTTTTCCGCTTTTTCATTCGTAAGTTATAAAGCTTGAAAGCCCAAAATTTAATCAATTATTTTGTTTTGAAAATACAAAACTACTACAATCGTTTGCTCTAATCATGGGTTCTAAAATTCAAACATATAGCAAGAAAAATCATACATGCGAATTATTTTTCTTTTAAAGTAATTGAGCCCCGAAAGTTAAATAATATAATCAATAATTTCTTATGTTAATTCTACATATTTAAAAAATTATTTTATCATTTTTTGAAAAGGAAAAACCAATTGAGCACCAGACGGGATTCGAACCAGTGTCTCTTTCTTTTAGCCAAAGAGTGCCTTGACCACTAGGCCACAATGAAAAATGAAAATTCTTGAGTAATTTGTCAATTATCCCGACCGCTCGACGGGCTAAGCCCGCTGAAGGTACAATAATTGTTGGAATTACGCTATTATTATATTAAGTAGAAAATACAATTTAAAATTTGAATTTTTATTTAAATCACACATAATTGATTATAATTATTTATTGAACACAAACAAATAATACAATATAACTACGACTTTTCGATCGACTTATTCTGCGATTGTTCTTAAGTATGAGCACCCACTCAGATTATAGGTTAACCGAGTCAATCACGTACCGGTCAGGCTTATATAGACAGACAGAGATATGTACAGTCCAGTCAAAAAAACTAACACACTGACGACCTCAGCGCCTCCTGTCGGACTGAGCATTACATGTTTTTAAAAACCATAATTTACATTGTATTATTTGTTTGTGTTCAATAAATAATTATAATTGATTATGTGTGATTTAAATAAAAATTCAAATTTTAATCATATTATCAAAAAAATAGAAAAGCCAAAAAAAAAATCACAAAAATAAAAGCTTCAACAGCTTCATTACTAATAGAAAATACAATCTTTAATGTGTTACTTAAAAAACTTTGATACGCTCGATAAATATTCAATTTTAATATTAATTAATCCACTGTCGAAATGAGAACTAAAAATCCGTAAGTGATTAACATACTAACGAATAAAGCGATAAGTAAAATATATTTGAGAGATTAATTAAAGCAAATTAGAAAACAGTTTAAATAAATTGAATCCAACCCTGCACTCCTACCCCCTTCTTTATCCCTTTAAGTATAAAATTATAATTATAATTGAATTGGCCAGATGAAATTTTCTCATTTGCAATTTGTTGCCGTGGCGCCCGAGAGGGAAATAAATCGGTTGGATTACCTTTAGGTCCGTGCAAAAGCGGGTTAGGGTTTATTAAGAAAATAATTAAAACGTGTTCGAAGACATCGTCTTGTCTTGCTGGCCTGGGAAATCCTAAAACGGAAAAGCCTCTTTCGACAACCGACCCGCAGGCCTTTTCCGACTCGGCGAGTTTTCATGTCTGTTTTAAAGAATTTAATTGTACTTGAAGGGGCCCAGGAGGGGGTTTTGTGGCAGGGGGATCTAAGGAAGAAAGAGGTTACTTTTTGGCGCACACAAGCTTCAGATGCAATGGAATGCCAAGGACAAAACAGAAGAGAGAAAAGCAACTTTGAAAGATCCCAGGCCAGCCAACATTCTCAAACGAATACAAATTCATTCATTCCAGTTAAACAAAGAGGAGGAATCAGAAATCGAAACAAATTCCTCATGATTAAACAATATCAATCGCTTTGAAAATAAATTCTGTACTGGCTGGAAAATTCACCAATTGTTCACTTTGCCCTTTGAAGGAAAAAATAAATAAATAACAAATGTTTGTTGTTAATAATATGTATAATTAATTAAAAGTTTTTTATTTTACGTTTTTTTTTCACTGTATAAAAAATTATTAATATACATTGCTCAAAATGATTTTAGGCAGTTACACCCCTAAGCCTATCCCTCAATTTACACGTTTTTTAAATATGATCGGCTATCCCTTGATTCATCCTTTGTTTCAATTTACACGGTTTTGAATTTAGTTGAACCTAACCTCCATTTTTATATGTAATGCATGCACTGTTTCGTTTTCCGCGATTTCAAAATTACACGTTTTCTCCTGGAAGGTATCTACCGTATAAATCGAGGGATGGGTGTATTTTTTTTAACCTAAAAAAACTTAAAAAGTTAAATTAAAAGTATCTCTTATATCTGATTTGTTATAATAATCAGTAAAGAACTATTATATAAGAGTTAAAATTTCCGAACTAGGCTTTAATTCCTAAGAAAATCACAAGAAGTTGTCATCTTTTATATCCGAGATGGAATGGATTACTATATTTTAAATTATATATCAGAAGGGTTGTTTTCTCGGACTAATGATTCAAAATTTAAAGACATATAGCCATGGGAAAAAGGCGATTGAGTCTTTCGAATTTTGAATTTCTTCTAGCATTTACATAAGAAAAAGAAAATCCATTTCACCTCGGATCTAATACATGACAATCTCTTGTAAATTTTCTTTTATAATTATTATGTTAGTAAAAGCTAGGGGGTCGCAAAATATCTCAAATTATTTTAGGGCCGTGGGTGGCTAAAGATTACGATATAAATATTACTCTGAGGAGCAAATCATTTTTATGGGTAGGTAGAGCTACACATTTTTTAATAAATTTCCCAATATTTTGATAATTCAAGAGCTCAAGAACCCATGTATTGACAAATTATCAAAACTGTTTTAGAGATATTTCAATAACCATTAACAATTTTCCCATCTACAATGTTTCATTTATTTATTTTTGTTCATGTAACAAAGTAGATTAATATTAAAATTTATACCCACTTAATCATTTGATAAATTTTAATGTCAAAATTTATAGACCCTTTGAACGATATCTGTGCCGAATTTCGCATAATCACCATGTGATATTTTACGAAAATGTCTTTTTTTCTTGCGGTGCCTCCTCCATTTATGGCTGTGCCCTCAGTGCTGCTCATTCTTTTATTAAAGTGTCCTTCAGAGTACGCTGGACATTCTACTGAGGCCAGCATACAAACCCTCACCACTGCACGCCCCACTGCACGCTCTCTACTAAGTCCGGTCCCTAATGAAGATTGGCAACAATGAGAGCGAATTCCTCTCTATCAACAGCAGCTCTTAGGGCCGGTTGTATGTCGCAAAGTAAATGCTTTTTACCACTAACACAGGGTAGATGGTAAATGGAGAGACTGGGATGGCCAATCAGATGCCAGGCACTGAAAGTGAGTGTCATCTGATTGGCCATCCCAGTGGCTCATTTACCATCTACCGTTTGTTAGTGGTAAAAAGCATTTACTTTGCGACATACAACCAGCCCTTACAAGCGAATGTGAATCTAGTACAATCCCGTATTATATATTCTTCAGCCAAGTACCCGAATTTGGCCAAAATGAAAATGAAAATGATTATCCACGTAGATATAATCGAGAGTTACCTGAAATTGGGAGAGAGGGGTAGTATTTTATTCAAAAAATAAATTTATATACGTGAAGCAATATGGTTTATGGTAAATTTATGTCAATGGACACATCAGCTTATCTTCTTTAAGCCATTTTGAAATTGTAAAAATACCTTCTTTGGAGGATAATAATGATTTTTTCTTCATGATATTAAAGATTTTGGTTGGGGGTGATGTCGCTGTTAATGGCTCGGTTTTTTGGATAGTATTTGAATAGTAAATTCGATTTATATGAAAAAATTTTATTTAGTATATTTTTTCTATGTTTATATATTCCTTTTTTTTCATTTAATTATTCAAAAATGAAACTTGACCCACCCACTCATATCCCTGATATCCATCCTTCTTCTGTTCAATTAACAATTTCTCGATGGACGGGAAATAATCTTCCAAACTCACACATAAAATATACCCGTTCCCCCTCCCTTTGCTCGTTAATTAAACTTTATTTCATTAATTTCTCTAGAGCTTGACAAATAAATAATAAATGAATTGAAATTGAAATATTAATTAGCAATGGGAATGAAATAATAGGATTGCGAGCCGCTTAGTTTATTTTTTAGAAAAAAAAGCATTTTGATGGCCAGCAATTATTCAACGTTTTATTTCTATTTCGAGTGACATATAATTTACGTAATTTTATCATAGTTGTTGGACGCTTACATATTTAATAAACGCTAATCTGAATCGAGGAGACAAACAAAAAGGAAAGTTTTTCAACCTCAAAAATAAATAAATAAAAATAAGATTTATATTTTAGGTAAATTCATTTATGTATTGAAATAAATACAGTTCATTTGAAAAGATTTACTTTGCTGAGAGTAAAAGAGTTAATGATTCATAAGGAGAAATCAATAAGGTTATCCTGTGCTTGAAGTGATTAATAATCTAACAAATGAATTATATCTCATATCTACGATCATACATCGTATATGTTTATTTTCATCAAGCAGCGGACAAACTATTCTTATAAATACAGTTCTTTTATGAAGGCACTCTCGAAACGTTTATTAAATATCCATAAGTTTCGGGAGAAATTCTTCCTTTATCCTTGGAGATTTGGAAAAATAGTTGCTTTAAAAAGGAATGATAAATCAACTAAAAACAAATAAATATTTTGAAAATTGACAATGCCACAAGAGATTGCTCTTGGGGATTAGCTTGTATAAAAATAAAAAATATATATATTTTCGAAAAATAATTTTTCTCCAAAAATTTCTGATAAATCTTTTGTTAAGTGAATTTTGGTTATTTAAAATTTTTAAAATTAATCTTTTATAAATTCCGTTTTTTGTCTAAAATTTTGAGATATGAAAATTCAAAAAATTATGTCCCAGATTTGATGGGTAGCTACTAACATGGTAATACAATCGGAATTTCCTTTTCTGATCAAATATTTACGTATGTTCGTAAATAACAAATTTTAGCTAAATACTGTGTCCCACCATAATACAAGCAAGTAATTTTTAGAAAAATTTATTTTTGGCCAAACCGATTTTTAATTTATTTTATTTTTTTATTTATTTTTTATTTATTCAAGTTAATACAACAAAATCGCAAAATAATTTCCCTGAGTCAGCATGTATAAGTATGTTTGTTTGCATCAAGCAGAAGACAACCTCATTGATTTCTTTTTATGAGTCAACAACTCTACTACTCTCAGCTAAAGAAATTATTTTAAATTAGATATTTTGAGCTTTTATAGTTATTTAAATTAGGAAGATATTTTAGCCTCTAGTTATTTATGTGTGATGAAATAAACCATCAAAATTTATGTTAGTATCATATATTCAATCTTGAGTGAACCCACGGTTTTTCAAATCAAGTAACTTTACATATCTTAAAGGAGATCATAAAGAATGTGTCTTCTGCTGGAAAAATAGATTTTTTAATTTATTTATAACGAGACTATAGTTTCGAGGCCTTTGCTCTCTTCATCGGTCTATTATAATTGATTCTCAGGAATTGATGTTTGAATGTTAATTCCTTCACTCACATAAATTTATGTGAATCAATTGTAATAGACTGATAGAGAAGGCAAAGCCCTCGAAACTATAGTCTCGTTATAAATAAATTAAAAAAATTATTTTTCCAGCAGAAAACACACTCTTTTATTATCTCCTTTGAAATATATAAAAATTCTGCTACTCTCAGCAAAAAGAAACTTTCGCTAAACTTTAGATCATAAATAGAAACAAAGAGGTTGTCCTCTGCTTGATGCAAATAAACATATATATTTGATATGTAGGTTTGTTTATTTGCATCAAGCAGAGGACACACCCTCTTTGTTTCTCTTTATGATTCAACAACTCTGCTACTCTCAGTAAAATAAAAACTTGTTAATTAACAACTTTTAAGGAGTTAGATGTTGGTTCTAGACGAAATGTTTTCATATAATAATAAAACTTGAGCAAGATGCGAGGTACGTTTCACAAAAATCTACCTCACATCTTGCTCATTTTTTTAATATTATATTGTTAATTAACTTTACATATCTATCTATCTATATCTATATCTATACTTATTATAATCGGCCTTCGCGACGAGTTTTAAAACTACTAATAGTTGATCACAAATAAAATTTATTGAAATTTAAATTATTATTTTAAAAGCCACTTCGGAGTCCAGAGCACCATAAGCCTGCTGGCGCCGAAGGCGGGCTTCTCAACTGGTTTCATATATTATTCTTTTTATTATTTTTAAATCATTGAGCTTGTTTATCAGTTTTGAATCAGTAAACTCCGTTGTTTATCCAATCATTTTTTCACAAACAATCTGTTTTCCGATTTAATTCTGTATATAAAGTTTGAAGTTGAATAAAATAAAAATAAAATTATTTCGATTCGCAATTTCCCTCTGAAAATAGCTGCTAACTTTTTTTCGGTTTGTTATGTTTATAGGGCATAGTTGTTAAATGAGGGTGATGGTGAAAGTGAGGGTGAGAGAAGGGGTTGTTACAAAGAGGAGCATTGGGGGAGTTAATTGGTTCCATAGTGGCTTATCGGCTAAAGTTGCTTGCATCCAGACTAGCATCGCATCGTCGTCGCCTCTATGGGTCCCCAGGGCGTTAATTGGCAAACCGCAAACACACGCTCACACACACATTCACACATATACAGACACCTCGATACGTAAGGAACAATAACAACATCAATGGCAAAGCAATCGAAGGAATTCGAAACCAACCTATTAGGAAGGGATCGAGAGTTTAACGAAAGATAAAGTAGAAATGGAAATTTTTCACGTTGCAAGTTTTTCTTTGAAAACAATCTATCCCATTTAAGGGGGTTCGGGACTGTTTATCATTTTTATCAGAAAATTCTCAAATCTTTACCATCGAATCATTGATGTATTAAATATTTATTCCCAAAATTTGAAGTTGGTCGTCTGTCCCATTACCGAGAAATAAATTATTCAAAATTGTCCTTTTAACATGGAAGTAAATGGATCGAGGTTTTAAAAGGACTATAACTTCTATACAAATTATACCATTTTCAACAAATTTATACAGATCGATAATTCAACTTTTATGGATCGAATGATACATTTTTCAATAGATTTGACAATCTAGTTAATTAGTTATTCATAAATGTAAAAATAAAATGTTATTTGCAGCCAACAGAATATAACAAAAGCACTAGTGACGAATTCCAACCCTATTTCTCGAAATGGTTTTTGGGTTAAATAAATGTTTTATAATGAGAAAAAATTTATCTAAATATTCTTTTTATTAATTTTATCAAAACAAAGATTTTTATTCTAAATTAAACTCAGTATTAACAATTCTTTTATTAAAAAATTTACTAGGTAGACATTAATTGTCACTCTGCAAAAATACAAAAGATTTTTTCACGTCTTTTTGTCGGTACAATTCGGTACATTTTTTTAATTGTTGAATTTGTGAAAATTTATCGACTTGAAAAAGGCAAATCGGGAAATACATTATCTGGAAATATTTTTTTTTATAGTTTTAAAACCTTCTGGAAATAGTGTATTTACTATATATTATTTACAATAGATCAATACCACCATTATAATTGAATAACAAAAGATTAAAAAAACATCTAATTTCCTCTTCATATTATATAAAGTGGCTAACTTCTGAACAGATTTTTTAAAATGTTATTAGTAAAACACTTTGGAATAGCTAGGAAACTGACTAGGTTATACTTTAAAGTCAAAAGAATAAATTTGTATACATTTTAAAATCGTTAGCGAAATCTCAAATTTTGAACAATATCTCGAATTTTCCATATACCTACGGCGTGACCTTTTTTTTTTTTTTTTTTTTTTTTTTTTTCGCTTTTCGGCCTTTCTAGCCATAAGCCTAATTACGATACTAGTTATATTTATTTTAAATTTGTCTCTACGTGACCTTGATCTCACGGAAGCTCAATAGCCTCATTATTGATTTTATAATCTATTATAAGAGGAAGATCAATTCTGATTTTGGATTATGGATTATTTTTTTTTAAGGGCCTCTACAATTAGCCCTCCGATCCTCCCACATATGGGTTGAGTGACTCGATTGTGGACACATCAGTATATTTGTATTCTGTGGGAGATTTAACTGATTGGGTCAAATATTCGTCCGAAATTCAGTTCACTGAAGTAATAAAATAAATAATAATAATAATAATTCTGTTCACTGGGACAAAAGTAATAAATAAAATATACAAAAAACCAAAGTCTGGGATAGAGAAATAAAAAAATATATAGAAATAAAAAACAAACAAACAATACAAATAAAAGTAAATAAACATATTAATTAAAATCAAATCTGAAAGGAAAGCATTATTGCTAAAAGAAAAGAAAAATTTGAAAAATTTTATTGAGATTTTAATAATATAAGCATAAATAGACAATTTATATATTAAGTTTAATATTAATTGCTATGGCACATCTATTGCACAGAGTCTTGAAAAGGTTTTTCGTTTTTTTCTTAATTAATAAATGTCCAGGTAAGCGATTATTTCATTAGAATCCAATCGAAGAAAATTACTAAAAAGGGCTCGGATAGAATTATCAAACGTTCCTTTATAGCGAAAGAACTGCAAGGATTTCAAATACAAGTCAAGACCTGTTTAGACTATTAAATATTCAATTTTTAATTTCTATTATTCTAGGAATGGCCTTTTGCGCTTGGGTCAAAATTATACGGAGAGGTGAGGGTGAAACAACCCTTCTGACATAATACAAATTATCCATAGCAACTCCAATTCAGTAGATGACCATCTCTCTTGATTTTTTTTTTAGAAATTTTAAAACTACTATACAGACATTTGTCTTTTATATATAGGTAGTACTAGCTGCAACGCCAGCCTTCGGCGGGTCTTTTGCTAACCAAGGGGTAGCCCCTGGACCCTCACCCCTGACCACTCCTCTCCCCACCCTATGCCCCCATACCCCCTGGACCCCACCTTCCCCCCTGAACCCTAACTCCTTTATCTCCAATCACTATCCATCCACGAACCCTCTCCCAGATTCCGGAATTATGGTACTTAATCTTTGAGTCAATTTTAATTGCTTTTTGAAAATAAATTTTATTTTTTTATTTTTATAGAGAAATGTTTGTGGAATTTAACAGAATTAAATGTTTTTATTTTCGTATAATTTCATTTAAATTGATAACCATGACGACTGTTTTTGTTGGGGGGGCGGACATACAAACATGGGTAGATAGGTAAAACATAGATACAGGGGCAGGCACAAATTCCCTTTAGTGGTATGTGATAAAAAGGTATACTCATATAACTAATTTAGTACTTGAAACACCGAGCGTTCGGTAATTTTTTGTTTCGGTTAAAAGCGATATATTAATATTATTTTTAATTTTAAGTTCAGATAAAAAGGTCGATTTTTAATCGCAGCCAAAGTAAAATAAAATTGAAATAAAACTTAATTTATATTTTTACCAACGTTTTGACCCTCTATGGCCATCATCAATATGTTTCACTGGGCAAAAAGTTTTGAATGTAATTGTAATTAAAAATAATATTAATATTTACCGAGGTTCTTTCGTTGACCTTTTTTAATCCTGAAGAAGGAGGTACGATCGTTCGAATTGTTGGATTTGTAATAGAATGAAATTGATATTTTAATAAATCATTTTATATGGGAAATTCTAAAATATAATAATATTTGTAATGATCTATTAGTGGAATTTAAAATAAAATAAACTGCAACGGATCGTTGCTAAACTTTATCCAAAGTCATTTGAAATATCAATATTTTTATTACTTTATTATTAATCATATAGGCTATTTGCGGTCCATGTTTAAAATAAAATAATAAAGAATTTAAAAAACGTGCTATCTTTCTCTAGAGTAAAGTACTTTAAAATATAATTTAACTAAAAACATTATTTAACCTTTTTTGTGAGCCCTAAGGTCCTTAATTAGAATATTAAATTTCATCAAAATTGGTTAAGTCATTTTCAAGATATTTAGAAAAAACTAAAAAAGTACTGAAATAAAGTACTAATGTTTGCCCGCCGATATGTACCAAAAACTAATCAGCTCTTCATTTTGTTAAAATAATGGTAGGTTTTCAATTTCATTTCAATCGGTTCAACGATGTGGAAAAAATCGTGGACGAAAAAAACGATAACATCCATCCATCCATCCGCACGCACTTCCTGAAAAAATCGCACTTTTTGGGTTCTCTACGAGACCCAATGTAATTTTTGGCAAAACTGTCACGTGCTCAACCTAATTGAATACTACAATTTGTGACTTTAATTGAGACCATGTGTTCCATAGTCTTTACCAGAGGAATCTTTGAAGTCACGCTTGCCGCGAGACCGATTACAATACTTTACCCATGCTTCGCATTGGATAACGTAAAAACAATTAATTTTATTAAAAGAAAATTGAAAAAAATGTAATTATAAATTTTTATTCAAACAACCTGTGAATAATTATTTGAATTAACAAAAAACCCATCAAAAACAACTTAGCCGAAGATGAGACCGTGACAAATCGAATTGCCAACCCAAAAACCCCCTAATCCATGAATTTCATCAAGATCGTTAGAGTGGTTTTCGAGAAACCGATTCTATATATAAATATATATAATGTGGTTAATTCGGGTTGAATGATAAATGACTATAAGCCAATGTATTCCTAAAAACAAATTGGTTTTTATAGTTTGTTTTCTGGTATTCAATTTTTATCTTTTTATATTTTAAAACAAATTTTATAACTTTAATATTTTAAACTAGTTTTCAAGCCGACAGCCATTAACAAATCTTAATAAGCTTTATATTTGACATGGATAGCAGTGTGACCAACTTGATAGGCCCAAAGTTGAACGCGGTTAAATATGAACTTATTTTACATATATATATATGTACATATAAGAATTGCACATTTAATATAATAAGTAAGATAAGATAAGATGATTAGGTGCAAAATTCAGTTTTGTACACGAGCAGCAAGATATTCTTTTAACGCGGCCTGCGTTAAATTTTGAATTTTTACTTTATCCATAGCGTAGCACGGGCAAAGTGTTTTTCTATTTTCAAACTTCAAAAATTATAAAACACTCTCTTTTAGCATTAATTAATTAATTAATTAAATTTGAAAATTTGTCTGAATTATTTAAAAAGTATAGAAGAAAGACTAAAGATCTATGAAAAAGGGAGAGACTAGACGGCTTGGAAAATTATTTTTTGTCATGTTGAATATTAATATTCACCTAAAAGAAAGTGAGATAAAGGAAAGCGCGGGCGACAGAGGGCGAAGTAATTTAACGAAAGAAGAAGAAGAAGATGTCAAATAAGAAGATCGTTTATCAATGTCTTCATAATTAATAAGCTTCTTCTTCATATATCTTTTCGTTAAATTAAATTATATTTTTTTTCTTCGCTTCTTTAATAAAATAATAAATGAATGGAAATTAACAACTTAACAGGTCGGATCTTTAATGAAAAGTAAAGAGAGGGAGTGAAAAATATGTCTCGGTTTATATCTAAATTATTCTGTTGATGCTTCTTCTAAATTAGTCCTTGACATTAGATGATTTTTTAGCTATATAAGTAGTTAAAATTAATTAAATATTAAAAAAATGGACATTCGATGGTGAGGCTTTTGGGCCTCGAGGTCGAAGTTTTTTGTATTTGTAAAATATTTGTATTTTTTTTTTGTATTGGATAATAAAATTCATTATTTATTAAAAAAAAAAAAAAAAAATTAAATATTAGATTTAAACGTTAATTTTTTTTTTGAAGAAATTTTTTCTTTGGAAAGAGTCGGACTGGTAGAATATCGAAATATCAAAAAGGTCAGGGGCAATCTATCGTGTCTCTAATATCAAATTTTCTCATTTCCTTGCGATAGGGTATTTATAATTTGCACGAAATTTTCTTTGGAGAGAGTCGGACTGGTAGAACTTTTAATTGAAAGTAATAGAATGCAGACCAGGTAAAGTGAGGAAAGAAAAATTAACACATATCCAAATAAGGTAATTTATTGATTCCTTTAAAGACTGCTGTGGAGATTAGGGGGAAGCATTTTATTTGTTTCCTTCATTGAGCCCTTGAAACCTGAAGAAGGAGGGAAGAATCTTTCGAAACGTCGGTTTGAAAGGAAAGGAGGAAGGAACCCAATAAATTACACCTTATTTGGATATGTGTTAATTTTTTCTTTCCTCACTACCCCTGGGGTGCTCTCCATTACTTTCAAGTATTTTTTTTTTGAAGAAATTTTTTCTTTGGAAAGAGTCGGACTGGTAGAATTTTTAGTTGAAACGTAATGGAAGCAACAGAAGATAGTGAAGAAAAATTATTACATTTCCAAATAAGGGACCATCCACAAATTCGTTCGCACGTTAAATGGAAGGTATGGGGTCAACAATGTGTGACATCGTGTGACAAGGGGGTGATAGAGTCATAAGCTTCGTGACGTCACAATCTAAAGTATTAAAACCTCAACTCTTACGAAAAAAAAATGTCCATGGGCACAAGATGATTAAATTCCTTATATCGTTCATTTGATTTGTTATGTTTTGTAAAATTCTCTAAAATGCGTTATTTGCTGCTGATTTTATGAAATTGAAATAGCCGAACGACACGTCATAAGAAAATACCATGGAATGGTATTTTTATGACGTTGTCACGTTCTAATCATCGTCAGTAAACCGACTTTACAGACAACCGATTTTTTCATAAAATTCTTCGTTCAGAAAATCATTTTAAATTTACAAAATACTTGAATAAAATTTATTGTTTAAATTTCTACTCGACTGTTAAAATTTAATTTTTGTTTTATTATTTTATAATGGGGGGTCGGTAGGCTAGGCGGTAGCGTGACAACGAGCTACAACTAGGACCCGGGTTCGAATCCGACTCGAGGCAGCCAGCTAAAATCTGATTCCCGGGGTAGAGACAAATTTTAAAAAATATAGCTAGTATCGTAATTGGGCTTATGGCTAGAAAGGCCGAAAAGCCAAAAAAAAAAATTATTTTATAATAATAAATTTTGTATTGACATTATTTCTTTCAGAAAGTAAAACTGAATAAAAGTTGTTGTTCAATTAGTTACTTAATTATTTTTGCAAATTTAAATTGTAAGAGTTGTAAAAAAGTAATAATCTTGAATAATTATTATAAGAATAACCGTGATTAAAATATTGTTCATAATCTAATTAAAATTTTGGGACACTCGGAAACATCATTAAAATTTTTGTAACTGTAGTTTTTAAAAAGCCAGCTCAATCTTTTTGTCGCTTCGTTCCGCGCTCTCGCTTGTACTTCAAGCCTTTAAATGAACGCCTCAGAGCGAGGTAACGCCGCATGAGTCATGTTTTTCGTGCGCCCAACCGGCTCCATCGAATTATAAGACGTTGCACGTCAAAAAATTTAAATCGAAATATATCAATAATTTTGGAAGTGCTGTTTTAATTTAATAATTTTTAAATTTAAAATTTAAAAATATGTGACGTCACCCCAGGGGGGGCGGGGTTTCAAAAATCATGAAATTCAAGTGACATAATTTATGGATGGCCTCTAAGATGCATTGGTTGGACTGTCATTCTCTTTTTTCCCATTTCCTTTAAAACCAACCTTTCGGAAGTTTCTATCCTCCTTCTTCAGGTATTTTTGAAATTAATTTTTTTCGAATGATTATGTTTAGAAAAAGCTAAAGGCTTCTATTAGTATTCTTACACATACTGGCCCAGTGTATATCATCTAACATTTTTTCTAAAAGAAATGACTTTTATCGGACTCAATATTATTACTTATTACATAATTTAAATTATGCAAGATTATTTTACATCACATTTTTGTGGGTGTGTGGTGTGAACACTTGATCTAGTTGTTTAATTTAGATTATTGTGTTTTATTTTGTTAAAATTTTATTAAATCGGAAGTGAAAATAGAAGAGATAACATTTACTTCGCTATATGTCATTAACTGAACGAAGTATAAATG